>CM077188.1:23968016-24148016 GCA_039654105.1 Coreius guichenoti | reverse complement strand
TGAAACTAAAGTCTTCTTTCTAAAGCCCTACAGATATGAATGACTTAAAAACTAAATTATATACACACAAGCATTCACTGTTACTATTTAGCTGCTCCACTCAAAAATTTAGATCACAAAGATCACTCTTCGGACCTGAACAGCTCTATTCTGAAACGGTCCGAAAGTGCTGCATGATGGTGTCCCCTACGTGAAAACTAACTTTTCACCCTAACTGCTCTTTATAAGTCCCCAGCCTCCTCGTAGACCTCACCGTAAAGCCACAAGGGTTAAATCGACACCTCAGGGCTTAACTCATACAGAGCAGAAATGTATTTCAGTGTATTTATTTATGTTCTGATTGGGGTCATTTAGCACAAGTCATTTTAGTCTCACACTTCTAATTGAGCCACCAAACAGACTCAACAGTCGAGGCCTGACTCAAACCACACCAGACAGCACCGCACGCTTTTATGGTGTCGTGCTAAAAAAACCACAGCTTACAATGAGCCCGCAATGTCTAATTTCAGTTTTCCAGAGATCCATAGAGCTACAATGCATATCTGCTCTGTGTTTCTGACAATCCCAACCTGGAAGAACTGATACATCTCGTAGAGCTACAGGCTGACCGGTAAAATCAATAGTATGGGTTAAAAACTCTGCAGCCTAATAATAGAGATGCCTTTTCCCTGAGCTCCCTCTCTCTCACACACACACACACACACACACACAGAGGGAAGACCCATCTCAGTTTAGCTGAACAAACATTTCACTGCTCTGACATAGCACAGCAGACACAAACACACACAACTTACAGGTGGAAAAATAGAGAAAAAATTATCCAGATCTGCGGTAATCAGAGATTTAATTATTGTAATTTATGGACGCATGGAATACGGGACAGAAAACTTTTTTTAAATACTTAGATTTGAGAATGAATTTGTTTTCTTTTTTGGGAGAGGTCTAATATATATACATATAATGCAAGAATTTACGTTTTAAAGGCTTGATCGTTTTAAAGAGACTATGTGCAGTCTCTTTCTTTTTCCAAAAAAAAACTTTTATACACTGCATTCTTTCCTTTAAGATGAACTGAAAAAAATAAAGATACGCAAGTCAAATTATCTTCTCTTTTTCCTTGTTAACTTCCTTCCAAGCTATTGTTTTTCATAAAAACAGTTCAATACAAACGTTCTTACAAAAGACAAAAAGCAACAATCCCCAGCACAAACTACAAATCTAGCGCTCAAAAAAAAACTTTATACATTCTTTACAGAACTGATGAGAACAAACAGCTGTGGAGTTTTCAGTAATTACTTATATTAGTTAAAACTGTGGCGTGTAATGTATAAGTTTGACTGTGTGGTTACACAAAGCTCTGTCCTCTGCCAAAAAACAGCCTTTGAGAGCACTCTGATGAGGGGTGCTGGGGTGTTCGGAGAGGGGGGCTTCATCTTAGACTATTTAAACCATATGGTGATATGAAACAAAAAGTCTACAGTACTGATCCCACCTCAGGACCATCCATGAAGAAAGAATAGAAAACAAAATAACAGTCTCTTCAAAAGCTATCAGACAGGATATCAGACTATGCATTTATTTGCATATTTTTGGTGATTATCAACCCCGCACCCCAACGACACACAATGTAACACAGTACACAGCCCTCAGTAACTCATAACAGACACCAAGTGTCAAACAGTAAGCGTGCAATAAATGAGGCCATAAAGTTACAATATGCTCATAGAGAGGCTGATTTTGTGAGAAGCCCTATAAGTACTTTCAAATGGAACACACAAGTTGTTAAAACAGTGCCCAAGTGAGGCCTTTTTGTGTGCGTTTTAAAATCTTAATGGTTTTATGAGTGAAATCGCACATGAAACACTCAAATGGAAGACTCTGGAGTGTCCTTTAAGGTTTGGGACTGATTTAAGTGACTTCACGTAACTAGAACAGAGCAAAGAATTTTTTTTTTAAAAATAAAAATTATATATATATATATATATATATATATATATATATATATGGTGATTCTTCAATTGGAAGCTTTTTCAACAACTTCCAAATTGTTTAATCTATATTAAAATATTTATCACACGTCCTACATTTATGATTTGAGTATATGGCTGGAGCAACGGATTTCATGATAATAAAATAATCTGACGGTAATGATTTTTGTGGTTTGTTTTGTTTTGTTTTTGGAGAAAAGTTAAAAGCACAAATTAATTTATACAAATAAAAAGATATCACCTTTTTATTTACATAACTTTTTTTTAGAAAACAAATACGTTTTTTCGAAATGTTCAACATGATGGTAATGACAGCAGTATTGCGGCACTGTGCCTTTGACATATGAAATAAAATTACAAATTGTAGAAACAAATACCAAAATTGAATATTAAAAATATGCTTTTAGTTCTTAGGAAAAGTGCAAAGTAAAATGTATTTTATTATGTCTAAATAATAGACGAGCCAACATAGTGTTTAAATGTTTTAAATGTTGCATTTGCAACTATTTCTATATTTCAAATTAGGGAAAAGTCATTAAAAATAAAAAAGTTGGACACTAGAACACTGGAATAATGGCTGTTTGTAAAAAGCTTTTTTTTTCTAGACGGTCAGAAAAGTTTCCCAAATTGAAGAGTCACCCATATGTTGTATATTATGTAAATATAGGTATATTAAATATATATTTATATAAAATGCCAAAATAAAAAATTAACACAAAAACGGAAAACTTCCAAGCCACTCTGGCCTGACTGTAGTTTTGAAGAACTCTGGTAAAACCTGCTAGCCATGACTCTGCAATAGCAGTTAAAACTTGACTCACACTCCTTTCAGTGGTGATGTACTGAGGTGTTTCTTACCTGGGATTCGTGCTGTTCCAGTACACAGCATACCGGTCTGAAATGATCTTACTGTCATCCGCACACACGGTGACCCAAAACAGGAAGACGACCATGAAAAGTGTCAACTCCATCTGATACGCTATAGAGTTCTTGTCCATAATGTCAATTAACAGGGAGACAATACAAGCTCAGTTAATAATAGATGCGTTTAAGGAGAACGAACATGTGTGTGAGAGTCTTATTCAAAAGCATCACATTCTTCTGCGAAGGAATAAAAGTAAAGTCAAAGCTCAGTGAATGAACTTATCGCGGAGGATCCATGCAGCATCTCGACCTCCATAGCTTGAGATGTTTCCATGACGATGGGTGAAAGAGAAGCACTGCTTGTCAAACTACAATACCGCTTTCTTTTCACATCCATTCTTTCTTCCAGTGACTTTAAAAAAACTTATTTCAGACTCGTAAAAAGTGGCAAGATAGTTACCATCCATTCAGGCGAACGTGCACGCTCTAAAATCCTGCTGGTACTCCACACATGCGCGTGGTCCGTGCGTCTCCTCTCTGAAGCCAACTGACCGAGTCGGTCTTCTTTATCACCAGTCAATGAGAGTAAAAAGTAGCCAACACTTCAGTGTCGAACTGCCGTGTGAAAGTTATCTTGGTTGCGGGCTCGTGGCGCGCTCACAGACGCGATGCTGAACCCACACACGCCGCATCACGCGCAAAGTTGATGATGTGACGCTTTAAATGTCGCTTCTGCGCGCGAACAACTTGCTGCTCCTCACAGACCGTCGCTCTCACAAGTGTGAAATGACATTTTCTCTCTTTCCTACCTAAAGACGATCGGTCCTGCCTCCACAGCGCGCTGTCTCTCTCTCAGCACATGTCTCAGTCTCCTCGTTGTCTGTCCTCGACTGCGGGGCGGAGCTGCTTGGGAAGAGGGACCGCCTGGACCTACACACTGAAACTTTGGAGATATTGCCCATTAAGAAGGCCATTAAATGAAATTAAACTTAATTACAGCTCGCATTAGATAAAGAATGATAATTGCAAAAGTGTGTGACGTGTTTAAATGTAGTTGTTTCAAATCTGAGCACTATAAATGTAAAATTGTTTGTAAATTTGCGGTAAAAACAAAATGCCAGCTGTGGTTACCAGATCTTTACTGTACAAATTCAGGGACAATATTACAAACATTACGGTGCGTAATACCTCACCGTAGGCCTTCAAATTTACAAATTGTATTTTTATTTTCAATTTATAATTATAATGTATTGTTATATTTGAGTGAACGTTAGGAGCTGTAAAATATAATTTTATATATATATATATATATATATATATATATATATATATATATAAAATTGGTATAACCAATTTCAGCTATTAAAATCTGTTTGTATTGGTAAAATGTAGGGTAACACTTTATTTTACAGTGTCCTTGTTACATGTGTTACATGTACTTACCATAGTAATAGCAGTAAATTATGCATAATTACATGCAACTAACCCTCAACTAAACCCTAATCCTACCCTAACCCTAGAGTAAGTACATGTAGTTAATTAATATTACTCAGTACTTAAATATATAATATGTTTATTTGACAGGAAAGTTGTTCCAAGATCATGTTTATACATTTGTGCCATAAAGAACTACAGCTCATATCAGGGTACTTTTCAAATATGTTACATTTCTAAACAAAAGCAAAAAGAGTAAAGAAAATGTGCAGGCAACTTTAAAGAAGTCAAAGATTAAAAAATAAATTAATAAATTCTAACATACCATTATGGATATTAAATAATTTATGTAATAATAAAGTATTTTTTCTGAGTGGAAATTACAAATTTTACACAGAAAACGAATGAAATAATGCCAAACTGTTTACTGGTTATCTGTAAATTACTTTAAAAGGCAATAGCTATGTTTTACTAAAAAACAAGGTTTTTTTTAGAATTAAAAATGAACTTGTTTATTAATATTTTTATATTCAAGGAAAAAATGTAAAAAGTATGAATAAGCTTATAATTAATGTGGAAATATGGGACAGTCCCCAACTTTCTGCATGATCCGTCAGTTGTTTATATTTATCAGTACATTTGGTTACACTTTATTTTAAGGTGTCGTTGTTACAGTGTAGTCCTTATCCCTAAACCTAATAACTATAACACAAATCGGAGGGAAATTGTAGGTTGATAACAGCGCAAGCCTAAAACTAAATCAAAACCTAAAACCTAGATTGGTTGATAGGAATAAAGGTCCAGGACAAAAAAGGATGATGATCCTACATGATCGTTACCCATGTTAAATCATCAAATGAGAGAAGAGAGAGGGATGGTGCTTGTTGCTGTGTTTAGTGTAAAACTGCTAGAGACGGATGTGCATAGAGAGAGAGAGAGAGAGAGAGAGAGAGAGAGAGAGAGAGAGAGAGAGAGAGAGAGAGAGAGAGAGAGAGAGTGAGTCAGTCACTCCACAATGTGTGATTCAGCACTGATTAATATTTAAGAAGTAGAGTAGGCTGGGGGCTCAACAGACACACAGGAAAGAAAAACACAAATGAAAGTTTAATTCTGCTTTTAAAGATGGTACAGAGATTAATGGTGCTCATGTTTTAAAGATTCAGGGAGTGTTCTGCATATATGTATGGAGCATGGAGTGCTTAATGACTTGTGGAGGGGATTGTGAAATGATTATACCCATAACAGGATACAGATGCTATAGGAGACACAGCACACACATGGATGCCTAAAAACCTAAATAGCCTACTAGCAGAGAAAAAGTCATGCTTGTCTTTTATAAAATACAATATTATAAAAATAGATTGTTATCTCACCTTCCCTGATGAAACAGCACATGTCCATATGACGACTGGCTTTCTGAATAAGAAGTATCTTTATTTTATTTTTTATTAACAAAGACACGTTACATGAAAATAAATGAGAAATTTATCCAGCCTGGTTCACGTTGTTTACACTTTCACAAGAAATGTGATTCACACTAGTTTGTGCTGCGGGGAGGCTGTTTCTTCTAACTTGGCCTAACATTACGTGTTTGCCAGCAGAGGGCAGCGTGACTCACTGGAGTTGACCCTATGGCTGGATCTGCTCACTTGGCTTTGTTTTATTCTGACATTCTCTTATCTGCGTCCTTCACTGCTGCATTAGGTCCGTCAACAGTCATATTCAAACATTGAAAGCCCTAATAGATGCTCTGAGAGGAAATGTTACCGCTGCTGCTAATAAACTGTTCACAAACAAATTATACTACCTCGTGGAAATCTTTTGACAAGTCCAGACAATGTTTGAAAAATATATCTGTCAGTGTAATAGGTCACTTTCTTAAAAGCAGTCAGTTGGAAATGTATATTGGCCTGAAGAGAGATGTGGCTAACTGAGACAAGAGGCCACATCTGTTTTTTCTTTCCTGAAAGATCTGCTGCACACGCCAGCAACCGCCATGTGTGTAAAACTATACTTGAGGGAACAACCATACCTTTCCAATAAAGCTTCAAACGGAGCTGTACTTTTGCCGGACGGCAGCAAAAGCTTTACTTGAGCACTTTGTAAGCTGAGAGAGAGAAAACACAAATATACAAACACTTTCTCTCTCACACACACACACCACAGGAGTTTTGCTTCATGTAAGGTGTTACTCCTCACTTAGTCTTGCTGTTATTTTTAAGTTTGTAATTATACATATCTGGGTCATTTCTGTTATGCAGTGCCTTTTTAACTTTGATAGGCCTCTAATAAAGGGTTTTTTGGTATTTATTTTGAAAAATGTGTATTAAGACTAGCTCAGGCATTTTAATATTAATAATTTATTATTATTATTTTCAGGGTGGAATAAAAAAACCCCCTGATAATTAATTAATTAATATAATTACATGAAAATGCACTGCATAGTAGAAATGATCCACCTGGTGGATCAGTGAAATCATCTGCTATAGTATTCCTAACATGCAGGCAATGCATTTTGTCAACCCCTCAACACACTTTCAACACTCTCAACTTAAAAAGCAACATCTTGTACTAGTTTTTAAGACCTGAGCATTTCAAAGGTCTATGTAACTACAGAAACTTTGGGGCCCTTACTCCTTGTAAGAGTAAATGTCTCAGACACAGGACATGGCTGAATTTGAAATGTCTCTGCAGCTGGAGTCAGGCCTCCTCTGATGCAGTTTGTGAAGGTCATCAAGTCCCATATGAAGCCCTGCTGTAAACTTTAAATGCTGCTGGCACAAAAGTGCTGGAAAGCCTGCAGATCCATTCCATGGCCAGCCAGTATACTGAAATTAATATCCTAGGGTTTATCCCACTTTAGCCCTTTAAAAGATGAGACCTTCACAAAGATGCTTTTAAAAACACGTGAAGTCATTGAGACTAATTGGCGAATTAAACACACATGAAATTGCGCTGCATGAGTTAAAGGCAGTGGGTTAAAGAGACTGCGGATCAATAGATGTGCTATCAAATTACTGAATCATACTCAAACACATACAAAGACTCGTATGATGCAGACAAATATCATAATATTTGGGACCCTCTCCAGTGGATTAGGAGAAATTCATAACAATGGAGGTCATTTTAGTTACTCACTGAAATATTTTTTTGGAGTAAACATACTGTGACTTCTTCACCACGAAAAAAACCCCAAAATCAGCATCTGTTCGACTTCTATTTAGTGTAATATAAGGATTCACTGCATCTAATTATGTTTCATTAATTATCTGATCATGGGTGAAACTTGTATCCCTGTGAACCTGACTATGGATGGTCTCCACTGAGTCACTGAGCATCTTTACTGATGTTGCGCGCCCTCTTTTGAGTTCTTGCGGTACTGCATGAGCACATCAGTCCAAGGAGGTTTATAATAGCTGGAGAAAGCTACAGGTATGTTGTTGGAGCAGGGTTGGAACTAAACCTTGCAGGGCTGTGGCCCTCCAGGAATTGAGTTTTGCACCCCTGCACTATAATGAAAATGAAATTTGTGATTTATAGTATATCACTTATAAAACCTGCCTCCCTCCTGCAGGTGACACCAAGGGAACATATATGGTCTGAATTATCTCTTTTCAAATTGGCATTTTTCTGAAAAATGTTGTCTTACCTTTTATATGTATACAGAGGTAGAAATCATCAAGGTATATCTGAATCCAATGTTACAAATATCCTACCATAATAAAAGACCATATATTTTATTTACTACAAAAGCAGTAAATGTATATATATATATATATATATATATATATATATATATATATATATATATATATCGATCAGGCAATATTATAATATACATATAATATATATAATATATATATGATCGAGGCATGGACTCCACTAGACCCCTGAAGGTGTGCTGTGGTATCTGGCACCAAGATGTTAGCAGCAGATCCTTTAAGTCCTGTAAGTTGCGAGGTGGGGCCTCCATGGATCGGACTTATTTGTTCAGCACATCCCACAGATGCAAGATTGGATTGAGATCTGGGGAATTTGGAGGCCAAGTCAACACCTTAAACTCGTTGTTGTGCTCCTCAAACCATTCCTGAACCATTTTGTTTTGTGGCAGGGCGCATTATCCTGCTGAAAGAGGCCACAGCCACCAGGGAATACCGTTTCGATGAAAGGGTGTACATGGTCTGCAACAGTGCTTAGGTAGGTGGTACGTGTCAAAGTAACATCCACACGAATGGCAGGACCCAAGGTTTCCCAGCAGAACATTGCCCAAAGCATCACACTACCTCCACCGGCTTGCCTTCTTCCCATAGTGCATCCTGGTGCCATGTGTTCCCCAGGTAAGCGACGCACACACACCCGGCCATCCACGTGATGTAAAAGAAACCGTGATTTATCAGACCAGGCCGCCTTCTTCCATTGATCCGTGGTCCAGTTCTGATGCTCACATGCCCACTGTTGGCGCTTTCGGCGGTGGACAGGGGTCAGCATGGGCACCCTGACTGGTCTGCGGTTATGTAGCCCCATACGCAACAAACTGCGATGCACTGTGTATTCTGACACCTTTCTATCAGAACCAACATTAACTTCTTGAGCAATTTGAGCTACAGTAGCTCGTCTGTTTGATCGGACCACACGGACCAGCCTTCGCTCCCCATGTGCATCAATGAGCCTTGGCGGCCCATGACCCTGTCGCTGGTTAACCACTGTTCCTTCCTTGGACCACTTTTGATAGATACTGTCCACTGCAGACCGGGAACACCCCACAAAAGCTGCAGTTTTGGAGATTCTCTGACCCAGTCGTCTAGCCATCACAATTTGGCCCTTATCAAACTCGCTCAAATCCTTATGCTTGCCCATTTTTCCTGCTTCTAACACATCAACTTTGAGGATAAAATGTTCACTTGCTGCCTAAAATATCCCACCCACTAACAGGTGCCGTGATGAAGAGATCGTTAGTGTTATTCATAATGTTATGCCTGATCGATGTATATATAATATTACTGATATTTCTAAAGCACAGTTAATGGTATTTTTCAGTGTTGGGCCTCATGTCATTTGGCTGAGCTAGAAGCTGACATGTCGGACCTCTCCATTGTTTTTCTATGTAAACATGCGCCAGGGGAACCCAATCCTGAGATCTACCTTCTGTCATATGTCTGTCTTGTCTTGTGTAAGCACGTGTCTTGTATTTTGTCATTTCTGGTCATGTGCTTGTCATGTCTCCTGTCTATTGTCTAACCCCGCCCTTCTTGTTACCTGATCATTGATTAATTTGCCCCACCTGTTCTCCCTCATCACCTGCCTTGTTACCTGCCTTGTTTGTTACCTATTTAGTCTCCTTGTGTTTGCTGTGCTGTGCTGGTTTGTTGTCTTTTGTTCCTGACGGTTGTTCCCTGCCTGGCGTTTTGTTCCTGATTCCTTGGATGTATTTCAGTTTGTTTAGTTTTCCCCCTCATGGGCATTTTGTTTGTGTTTGTTTTTATTTTGTTATTTCAATAAACCACCCTTTCTTCTGCTCTGGAGTCCTCGCCTCTTCTCTGCACCCACAACCGTGACATAACGAACCAGCCTTAGAGGACTCTGCAGAAGATGGGCGTCTTCCTTTCTCCGTCTCTCCCCACTGAACCCTCCAACTGTCTGCAAATCATGAGATATGTCAACTCCCGTTACATCCGTCAGCAGGGGACTGACGTGAGGGATTTCGCCTGCGTTTTCCTCATTGAAGTTGATCATATGGTCCACAGTGAGGCGGAGAGCAAGGAGGTGTTCAATCTCTGTCTGGACATGCCCCTCAGCCCGGGGGAGATGGAGAAGCTGGGGAATCTGGGATTCTGGGACTATTTCTACCACATATACCATCTTGGAGAGCCTGAACATCCACGTCCAGCAGAGTCCCAGCCCACTGACTGTTCCCTTCCATCTACAGTCAGTGGAGGGCCCAGCAATCCGATGACCCGGAGAAGGAGGAGGAAGAACAGGCCTACCTCGTCAGACACCTCCACTGAGGAGAATCTGACTTCGGGGGTAGTTAAGCTGGTGGTCCAGGAGGATCCGGCTTCGGTGATTCCTTGTCTGGAGAAAGTCCGAGAGCCTGCTGTCAACCTGGAGGATGTTCCCGTCAGTCCGGAGATGGCCAAGAGGGCCGTGTTTGGTTTTTATGTTTTGGCGTTCCTGCGTGCTTGGAATAAGCACAGGGCTTCCTCCATTTCTTTCTGGCACTTCAGAGGCTGTCCCAGAGCAGCCCGCGGTCGTCCTGGAGGATGTCCCAGAGTTGCCTAAGTGCATTGCCCTGCCGTGGCCAGCCACTGACCAGTGTCCAGAGATGGCTCCAGCCACTGACCAGCGTCCAGAGATGGCTCCGGCCACTGACCAGCGTCCGGAGATGGCTCCGGCCACTGACCAGCGTCCGGAGATGGCTCCGGCCACTGACCAGCGTCCGGAGATGGCTCCGGCCACTGACCAGCGTCCGGAGATGGCTCCGGCCACTGACCAGCGTCCGGAGATGGCTCCGGCCACTGACCAGCGTCCGGAGATGGCTCCGGCCACTGACCAGCGTCCGGAGAGGGCTCCAGCCCGTGACCAGATTTTGGAGAGGACTCCGTATCCTTCCGTCCCGAGTCCTGAGAGGACTCCGCTTCCTGTCTCGAGTCCTGAGAGGACTCCGCTTCCTGTCTCGAGTCCTGAGAGGACTCCGCGTCTTGTCCCGAGTCCAGAGAGGACTCCGCCTCCTATTTCGAGTTGAGAGAGGAGTGTGCCTGTACTGTGAGCGCCGCCCTGGCCCCCTGAACTGTGCGCGCCGCCCTGGCCTCCTGAACTGAACTGTGCGCGCCACCCTGGCTACCTGAACTGTGCGCGTCACCCTGGCTTCCTGCCAGGGATCCGGACCCGCCTGACCCACCCTGGCTTCCAGAGACACCAGAACCCGCCTGGCCCGTTCCTCCCGTCCCGCCCTGGTCAGGCCCTCCCGTCCCGCCCTGGTCAGGCCCTCCCGTCCCGCCCTGGTCAGGCCCTCCCGTCCCGCCCTGGTCAGGCCCTCCCGTCCTGCCCTGATCATCTGCTAAGGGTTTGATTGGCCGGACTAGCCCTGGTGCCTCACTCCCTCCCTGGTCCCTTCTAGGACTTTATGGACTGTCCCACCTGCTCTGTTCCCCATCTTCCTCCTGAAGTGTTTTGTGTTTTCTGGTGGAGCGTCTGGTAGCCGCTCCGTAGGGAGGGGGTAATGTCATATGTCTGTCTTGTCTTGTGTAAGCACGTGTCTTGTATTTTGTCATTCCTGTCTATTGTCTAACGCTGCCCTTGTTACCTGATCATTGATTAATTTGCCCCACCTGTTCTCCCTCATCACCTGCCTTGTTTGTTACCTATTTAGTCTCCTTGTGTTTGCTGTGCTGTGCTGGTTCGTTGTCTTTTGTTCCTGACGGTTGTTCCCTGCCTGGCGTTTTGTTCCTGATTCCTTGGATGTATTTCAGTTTGTTTAGTTTTCCCCCTCATGGGTATTTTGTCTGTGTTTTGTTTTTATTTTGTTATTTCAATAAACCACCCTTTCTTCTGCTCTGGAGTCCTCGCCTCTTCTCTGCACCCACAACCGTGACATCTTCCTGCAAAGTTCAGCTCCAACCCTGATCAAACACAACTGAACCAGCTAATTAAAGGTGCAGTAAGCAAATTCTGAAAGTGGATCGGACCGAGCACCACAACAAACTTGTAGCCAATACTGCTGTAGGGGCCATATACAATCATGATAAGGGAGGAGAGAGAGTGAGCAAGAGGGAAATTTGAAGAATGACTGTAAAAGAAGAGATGGCCGAGAGACAAAAAAAGAAAACGAAGGGTTATGATCAGGCAAGAGCTTTAGGACCCACGTTAATATTAGAAAAGCTTTCCAGCGAGGAAAGCCTGAAATTGGACGCAGAGGTTGCGTTGTTTCTTCACTATGGTTTAGACTAGAGTGTGTGCTGCTGGCGACTAACAATGCTTGCTTGTATGTACTCGTGTACTGTATGTTCATTTTTTTGTTCACTTAATATTCAACAATATTATTGATCTGCCTGCATTGACACCATTGAATGAGAACTGAACTGAGCTGGACGATGACATCACTGTTTTCTCCAGAGCGGAGTTTCTAAAGCTGCTTTGAAACAATCTGTATTGTAAAAAGCGCTATATAAATAAAGGTGACTTAATTTGACTTGACTTGTTCTTCCTTGGCGTTGGTTCGCCATCTTCACTTTATTTTTTTTTTTTGCTTTACCTCTGCTATGATAAAGAGAGATCCACTCTTGCACTGCATATTTGTGCATTTTGGGGGCAGAGCAATGAAAGGTTTGTTTGGGTTGATTTCAAATATCAATAGTGTTCAACAATGATTCTCAGAAATCGCTTACAGCACCGTTAAGATCTTCAGGAGCACTTGACAGGTGTAATTACAGACAGGTGTGTTGGATCAGGGTTAGATCTGAACATCTGAGTATCTGAGTATTTGCAGTGTGTTTTTCTGTATTTGGTTGTGTTTTGAATATTTGGAGCACGTGTTGTCAAGCTGATGAAGATGTTTTTTCTATTTTCATGTGTTTTCTTCAGTTGAGCTCTCTCAGCCACCGTAGAACTCTGTAGGTCTTAAAGATTGGGTGCCCCTGAGCTATACGGACGTTTTACCATTGCGCTTGCATTTCGTGCATGACACGGCATTCAAACACAGTGCTCAAGTTAAAAGAATTTTTTTAAAAAAAACTCTTTTTTAACCACAAAAATGGGTTCTGTGTGAATGGCCCCTTTATGCAATCTACCGATCTTGTGTTCTCGTTATGAGTCATCATCTCCTGCCGAAAGAACGCAGACATGTGGAATTACCCGGGTTTGTTCTTAATATCGAGGATGCATCGAATGCAGATGTGAGAGAATCTAACTGATAGATATCCCAGAAGTCATTTCGGGCAGACGACATGACCTGGAAGAGGTACATACATTTTTTTTGTTAATCCATAGTTTTTAGTACAAAGATGAAACTGTCAAGACTGTCAAAAATAAATATCATTTATTTTTTTGTTACACCTTGAAGTGAACTGTGGCTTTACACATGAAATTACTGTTTTTTTTGGGGGGGGGGGGAGTTTTTTTACTTCTGTGAAATACATTTAGCCTCTTTCCTATACTCACAATATTTTTTCCTTCCCACTGGGGCTGCATTTTGTTTATAAACATACTCACGCGCACACAAACACACAATAATTCTGAAATTAAAATAAAATGACAAACAAATTAATCTTAATATGTTTGTAGAGATGGGAGCTCTAGCGTAAGTTCTACCTGGAAGACTCAAATGTCACGTTACTCATTACCCATTGATCTAGCCAATCATCACTCAACATCTTGGAGTATATAAGTTCTGTTCCCACCCATTATTACGTTCGCAGATACTGATGCCGGCGTTCAGCACCATCCTCCCCACCACCACCAGGTCGGTCCCTGTCCATCCATTGGGGGTAGGCTCCGCCCCTGCCTTCATCTTCAGGCAGGAACTGCTAGTATCTGCTACTCTCCGGATTTGGTCTACAGACGGGGCCTATGCCAAAGAACCTTATCATTTCATCTATTTGATACTAATTTGCATACTAACCGTTAAATAACTCTTATTCAAACGAGCTCTTGCTCCTGAGTCTTTCTGATAGAACAGGTTCACAGACCAAATAGTATAAATTTGAAAAAGAAAAGAGGGTTTTGGAAAAGAAAGTCCACATTTCACTTTGCTGCCACCTATTGTAATATTAATGTTTTATTAGAAAAATAATACAGTGGGGAGAACAAGTATTTGATACACTGCCAATTTTGCAGGTTTGCCCACTTACAAAGCATGTAGAGGTCTGTAATTTTTATCATAGGTACTCTTCAGCTGTGAGAGACGGAATCTAAAACAAAAATCCAGAAAATCACATTGTATGATTTTTAAATAATTAATTTGCATTTTATTGCATGACATAAGTATTTGATCACCTACCAACCAGTAAGAATTCCGGCTCTCACAGACCTGTTAGTTTTTCTTTAAGAAGCCCTCCTGTTCTCCACTCATTACCTGTATTAACTGCACCTGTTTGAACTCGTTACCTGTATAAAAGACACCTGTCCACACACTCAATCAAACAGACTCCAACCTCTCCACAATGGCCAAGACCAGAGAGCTGTGTAAGGACATCAGGGATAAAATTGTAGACCTGCACAAGGCTGGGATGGGCTACAGGACAATAGGCAAGCAGCTTGGTGAGAAGGCAACAACTGTTGGCACAATTATTAGAAAATGGAAGAAGTTCAAGATGACGGTCAATCTCCCTCGGTCTGGGGCACCATGCAAGATCTCACCTCGTGGGGCATCAATGATCATGAGGAAGGTGAGGGATCAGCCCAAAACTACATGGCAGGACCTGGTCAATGACATGAAGAGAGCTGGGACCACAGTCTCAAAGAAAACCATTAGTAACACACTACGCCATCATGGATTAAAATCCTGCAGCGCACGCAATGTCCCCCTGCTCAAGCCAGCGCATGTCCAGGCCCGTCTGAAGTTTGCCAATGACCATCTGGATGATCCAGAGGAGGAATGGGAGAAGGTCATGTGGTCTGATGAGACAAAAATAGAGCTTTTTGGTCTAAACTCCACTCGCCATGTTTGGAGGAAGAAGAAGGATGAGTACAGCCCCAAGAACACCATCCCAACCGTGAAGCATGGAGGTGGAAACATCATTCTTTGGGGATGCTTTTCTGCAAAGGGGACAGGACGACTGCACCGTATTGAGGGGAGGATGGATGGGACCATGCATCGCAAGATCTTGGCCACCAAACTCCTTCCCTCAGTAAGAGCATTGAAGATGGTCATGGCTGGGTCTTCCAGCATGACAACGATCCGAAACACACAGCCAGGGCAACTAAGGAGTGGCTCTGTAAGAAGCATCTCAAGGTCCTGGAGTGGCCTAGCCAGTCTCCAGACCTGAACCCAATAGAAAATCTTTGGAGGGAGCTGAAAGTCCGTATTGCCCAGCAACAGCCCCGAAACCTGAAGGATCTGGAGAAGGTCTGTATGGAGGAGTGGGCCAAAATCCCTGCTGCAGTGTGTGCAAACCTGGTCAAGAACTACAGGTAACGTATGATCTCTGTAATTGCAAACAAAGGTTTCTTTACCAAATATTAAGTTCTGCTTTTCTGATGTATCAAATACTTATGTCATGCAATAAAATGCAAATTAATTACTTAAAAATCATACAATGTGATTTTCTGGATTTTTGTTTTAGATTCCGTCACTCACAGTTGAAGAGTACCTATGATAAAAATTACAGACTTCAACATGCTTTGTAAGTGGGCAAACCTGCAAAATCGGCAGTGTATCAAATACTTGTTCTCCCCACTGTAAGTGTCCCCAACTGAGCAAGCCAAAAGCCAAAGGCGACGGTGGCAAGGAACCAAAACTCCTTCAGGGCCAGAATGGAGAAAAAAACCTTGGGAGAAACCAGGCTCAGTCGGGGTGCCAGTTCTCCTCTGGCTGACGAACAAATAGTGTATGATTATGATTCTGGCAACATTACAGGTCAGAAATCATATTAGATCAATGGATATTCGTATGATTATTCGAAAGATTGGAGTCGTCATGCCGGGGACGGGTTTAGTGAGGATGTCGTGTCGATGCGGTAATACATTACTCACATCCTTTCGCTAACACAAAGATAACTTTGTCCCTTAAAGTGCCCCTATTATGCTATTTTAAAGTTTCCTAATTTAGTTTTGGAGGTCTCCAACAACAGGTTTACATGCATCAAAGGTAAAAAAACACTTTCATTTTCTCATAATATACATTGCACATCACCACAATGATTCTCAAACGACTCAATGGATGAATCAGTCTTTCTAAATCCCTCCTTTCCATGAGCTTACTCTGCTCTGATTGGTCAGATGGCCCAGTCTGTTGTGATTGGTCTACTGCGTACAGCGTGTATTTAGGAAACAAACGCCCATTACCATAACTGAACTCCAGCGTCCGGCGTCCGGATGTTACGGGAAGAATGCAGAAGATTCAAAAGCAAGTGCAAAATAAGTAGTTTATTTGTAACACCAGAGAGAGAAGATGAAGAGAGTCAACAGGCAATGACGTTGGGGAAACAGATGATGCTTGGCAGCACAGGGACCCAATGGACAACCCGAATCCTCCGTGAAGAGGTGAGAAGCGATCCGTGTCCGATCTCCGACGAAGCGAAACCCGGGAGGGGGGGGGGGGGGTGGAACCGGGACTGGTGAATTAAAATGTGAAAAACGGGTTTTAATTTGGAAACATGAAAGATGGGATGAATTCTCCTGTACGCTGGAGGAAGTTTGAGGCGGACTGCCACCGGACTAAGGATCCTGGTGACAGTGAACAGGCCGATGAATTTGGGAGCTAACTTATTACTAACGGAGCGGAGAGGAATGTTCTTGGTAGAAAGCCACACCTTTTGACCAATGACGTAAACTGGTGGCTTCGACCGGTGGCGATCGGCCTTAGCCTTGGTGCACGCTCCCACCTGGAGGAGAGTCGCACGGGCTCTGCTCCATGTGCGGCGGCACCTCTGGACGAAGGCGTGAGCAGAGGGGACCGCGACTTCGGATTCCAGACTAGGAAAAATAGGTGGCTGGTACCCTAAACTACATTCAAATGGGGTGAGGCCCGTGGATGACACTGGTAACGAATTATGTGCGTACTCAACCATTGAGATTTGTTGACTCCAGGAGGAAGGATTCTTGGAAACCAAACAATCGCAGCACTCTCTCTAAGTCTTGGTTGGCTCGCTCCGTTTGGCCATTGCTCTGGGGATGGAAACCCGAAGACAGACTGACCGTCGCCCCCAGTAATTTACAAAACTCGCCAGAATTTGGACACAAATTGGGGCCCCCTGTCGGAGACCACGTCCATCGGGAGGCCATGTAAACGAAAGACGTGATCTACAACAGCCACCGCTGTCTCCTTGGCAGAAGGTAATTTAGGCAAGGGAATGAAATGAGTCGCCTTCGAGAACCAGTCCACGACGGTCAAAACGACAGTCTTGCCCTGAGAGCGGGAGGGCGGTGATAAAATCTAGCGTTATGTGGGACCAGGGTCTCGTAGGGACAGACAGCGGTTGGAGTAACCAATCTGGAGGACGATTGGAAGTCTTACCAGTGGCACAAACCGAGCAAGCCCAAACGAAACTTCGAATGTTGCGAGCCGTAGCTCGCATAGCCATAGCAGAATCGTTGCTTAACCAAAAAACTGGTACGATTTACTCCTGGATGACATGCAATGTTGGAACAATGACCCCATTGGATGACGTCGGACCGTAATCCCTCCGGCACGAACAACCGACTCGGTAGGCCACCGGGCGGAGGCGTCATGTGAGTGTGGAGACAATGATACTCTCAGGTAAAATGCACTCTGGAGTGGACGGGTGTTCGGAACGGTCAAAAACGTGAGACAACGCGTCGGGTTTAATGTTTTTGGAACCCGGGCGATACGAGAGCGAAAAATCGAAACGACCGAAAAACAGAGCCCACCGAGCCTGGAGTTGAGTCTTTTGGTGGACCTCCACCACGAACTGACGTGATGGATCAGGGGTTATAAGAATGGGAGCCGAAACAAAGCGGCTCTTGAGTTTGGAGAATGCAGCCTCGGCTACACCAGACCACCCGAACGTAGTCTTGGGGGAGGTCAAGGCCGTCAGAGGAGCAGCTAGTTGGCTGAAATTGCGAATAAAACGCAGGTAAAAATTGGCGAACCCCAGAAACCTCTGTAGGGCCTTACGGGAATCTGGACTTGGCCAATCTACCACAGCCTTAACCTTCTCGGGATCCATGCGCATTCCCTCGGACGAGATGATGTAACCTAATAAAAGGAACAGACTGTGCATGAAATGCGCATTTCTCTGCCTTGACAAAAAGCCCATTCTCTAGCAACCTCTGGAGCACTCGTCTGACGTGCTGAACGTGTTCCTGGAGAGAAGAAGAAAATATCAGTATGTCATCCAGGTAGACATAAATGAACTGATCTACCATGTCTCTCAGCACGTAATTGATGAGTGCTTGGAATACCGCAGGGGAGTTGGACAGCACGAAGGGCATGACCAAATATTCAAAATGGCCCCTAGGGGTATTAAACGCCATCTTCCACTCATCCCCCTCTCTTATGCGAACCAAATGATAAGCATTACGTAAGTCCAATTTAGTGAAGAAAGATGCTCCCTGCAACCTCTCGAAGGCGGAAGACATCAACAGTAAAGGATAAGTATTCTTTACCGTAATGTTGTTCAGCCCTCGGTAATCAATACAAGGTCGCAGAGAACCATCCTTCTTACCCACAAAAAAGAAGAAGAGGGGCGGATGATCCCGGCTGCTTGAGAATCAGAAATGTATTTCTCCATGGCCTCCCTCTCTGGGACAGAAAGTGAGTATAACTTGCCCTTAGGCGGAGACGTACCTGGCTGTAACTCTATAGCACAGTCATAGGGATGGTGCGGAGGTAGAGAAGCAGCATGGGACTTACTGAACACTTCCTTCAGGTCGAGGTACTCAGCGGCCACGTTTGACAAATTCACCAACCCCTCCTGCAAGACAGAACCAGACACAGACGAACAAGCAGAAACAAGACATGACGCATAACACTCATTGCTCCAGGCCAGAACGGAACTATGACCCCAATCCACCCTGGGACAATGTTTGACCAACCAGGGATGTCCTAATACAATAGGAACCTGGGGAGAATCCATGATCAGGAAGGATATCTGCTCTGTGTGGTTACCGGAGGTGGTGAGTGACATGAGTTCAGTGCGGAGAGAAATACTAGGAAGCATCTGACCATTGAGTGCGTTGACTGTTATCTGACTGGTGAGTGAAGTGAGGGGTATGTTAAGCTGGTGTGCGAGCTTAGTGTCCATAAAATTACCTTCGGCCCCAGAGTCCAGAAGTGCCTGACATGTGTGCGACCGGGTTGCCCATTGAAGTCTTACCAGAAGGAGAGTCGAAGATGAGGGCCTTTTCATGGAGAGCCCGCCCGATAGTAGCCTCACACTTACTACCGGGCTCGATCTTTTACTGGGCACTCGTTCAGGAAATGGCCTGTGCCACCACAGTACAAACAAAGTCCCCTGATTCTCCGTCGTTGTCTCTCCTCCCGGGAAAGCGGAGCTCCACCCACCTGCATGGGTTCGTGATGGCAAACGGGACTGACCGTGTCACTGCTGGTGATGAACTGACTCTCGAGTCTGACTGGAACCATGGACTGATGAGTGCATTGCTCCAATCGGTGAAGACGAGCATCCACTCGTAACGCCAAGTCGATGAGTCCATCTAAACTCTTGGGTAGGTCAAGCGTGTATATCTCTTTCTGGACACAGTCAGCTAACCCATGCAGGAACATGTCCCACTGCACCTCCTCATTCCATTGACACTCAGCCGCTAAGGTTCGGAATTCGATGGAATAGTCTGACACAGGTCTACTTCCTTGACGAAGATCCGCCAGCACTCGGACGGCCTCACGTCCTGCTACAGCCCGGTCGAACACTCTTCGCATCTTGTCGGATAGTGCCTGGAACGAGGAGCAGCAAGGTAGGTGGTTCTCCCACACTGCTGTCCCCCACTGAGCCACACGTCCCGTCAACAGTGTTAACACCAAGGCTACTTTCGAAGCTTTAGAGGTGAAAGTAAGCGGCTGAAGTGAAAAAAACAGTGAGCACTTGTTAATAAATGGTCTGCAAAAATTATGCTTACCGGAATAGGCCTCTGGAGTAGGCAGACGTGGCTCACGGTGATGGTCAGAGGATGAAGGAGTAGGAGGAACAGGCGGTGTGGGTGGCGCAGTGGGACCATGAAGTTGTTGGAGCTGTTGGGTGAGCTCGGACACCTGCGCTACCAAAGCTTGTACAGCCTGGTCAGTAACGGCCATCTGATCCTCCTGCCGATCCATACGAGCAGCACTTCTTGCCAGGTACTCGGATAATTCTGGTGCACTCGCTGAATCCATTATGGTCAGATCGTTCTGTTACGGGAAGAATGCAGAAGATTCAAAAGCAAGTGCAAAATAAGTAGTTTATTTGTAACACCAAAGAGAGAAGATGAAGAGAGTCAACAGGCAATGACGTTGGGGAAACAGATGATGCTTGGCAGCGCAGGGACCCAATGGACAACCTGAATCCTCCGTGAAGAGGTGAGAAGCGATCCGTGTCCGATCTCCGACGAAGCGAAGCAGTGCAGTAAGTACCAGATGATCCTCCGTGAACTAGGCGGAGCGATCCTCAAAACGACAGGCAGGCACAAAGGCTCAGGAACCACCAGGAGACTGACGAGCACACCGTGACAAAACCCAACGATCTGACAAACACAAGACGCACGACAATGAGTATAAATAGATACACATGATGAGTGGTAATCAGCGGCCACACCCACACACACACAGACACATACACCCACGCACATACACAGAACAAAACGAGTCAGTGAATTCATGAACCGTGACACCGGAGGCTTAGCCACACACTGTAAAGACAGTAACGAGGACGTCAATTTTACACCAATCCCAGCGCGAGTCCGAATCGATGAATCATTGGAAGAACTAGTTATTCAACCCGAACCTTGAGCAGGACGTTTCTCAGTGATGCTACTCAGTTTGAGGTATATTATGAGATATTTCAACTGTAATTCCTCACCTTCAGCATTAACAAGTGTATGTGTGTGTGTGTGTGTGTGTGTGTTTCTAATTTATTGCGGTGCACATGTGGGAACTGTATCAATAACAGCACATACAGTACCTTAGCCGAGCACTAACGTGAATGACTGATGTAACATTAAAGTTTGCAATCTTGCTCCATCCTTTATCTTTACTCAAAGTAGTAAGAATGACAGACAATCTGCACAGTTTTAGGTAACAGTGGCCCACAGCTGATTTACAGTAGTATTTCAGTAAGACAGTAATAACGTGAGTTAGCCGGTTAGCCAGATACCTACACAATATGAAACACAGTAAACACATTTTAGAGCACAGCGTCTTCTCGACATGATGCTATCAAGTATCCACTGCGGTGTTTGAGGTGGTTCAAGTTTTCCCTGGTGTCTGCGCGGGCAATAAGTGGACGGGTATATTAATATGCTAATGTTTCCTCTTGACATCACAACGAAACGGCTTAGGACTCGTTTAAAAAATGATTCGTTTAATTGACTCAGAGTCGACTCTTACTTTTGAGAGACAATAACTTTATATACGGTGCACTTTCAGATTTAAAACTTTGCAGGATGTTTTCATTCACTTAGAACTATGTTACACACTACATGAAAGGTAATTTTCAAAAATCCATAACAGGGGCACTTTAAATAAAGTTTACAGCATATTATAAACTCCTTAAACTTAAATCTCCTACGGTTAGTATACTATCTATACAAACTCCTGGTCGCAGTGACAGTTTCCTATACTTAATTTATTTTCACAGCTTATGCGGCTTGTTTTTCCATTCAGTCTATTGAGGCTAACTCACGCACCCATGCCTTCTCCACTCTATGGCCTAATGTGGTCACTTTCATGACCTATGCGGCTTTTCTCGCTCACGGGCCTATCGGGGCCTTGTTCACATCCAACGCGGACTTTCTTGTACCTCGGCCTAACGTGGCAGTCTTTCACAACACTTTATGCAATGGCCTAATGATTCCCTCGTTTAATGATTTTAACACCTATGTCAATGTCTGCATTTTTCAATAATATAATCTATTTTCTTTGCCTAATATTTTAGGAGCTTCATCCAAGGAATACTCCAACTGGTGTGTATCTATTTCCTTTCTCAGTTCTTTGCTGAAGAGCCGAGGCATGAGCGTCCGGCCATTCCAGCGGTGCAGCGGAAGTGGCATGGGGACGTAAGGTCTCCGTTCCCTTCCTTCAGGGAACGAGGGTTACATATGTAACTGAGAAATTCCCTTTCAGTCAGTACACTACCAGTTACGTCAGTTACTGACGAAATGGGGTCCCAATACAGTCTCGCCACGACGGCTGTCTTCCAGCGTCCTGCGCTGACCAGAGCTCCCTGCCGTAAGTCTTAGCACGAATGAGGTGCTAGGCTCAACGCCGATACCAAGGTACACTGGGAAGCATATCCCACGTGGAGAAATGCAACACAGCGCCTGCCCGAAGGGAGGACTTAAGAATACACATATGACACCCGTAGGGACTGCATATGGAGCACTCTGGGGTATCCAGCCGCAGGTGGAAAATTTTTCAACCCCAGGTGTGGCAAGGTGTCTTGCCAAGGGAAGACACGTGCTCAGAGAGACTTACCGTGGAAATACACATGTGGGGGTTGCCCAACGGGGGAACCATGCACACGGAGGCACCTAGCCGAACACGAGGGCTGACCAAGCGGGCATGCACTCTGGTGTCAACATCAGCAGTGCTGGAGGAGCTCAGGGCTTACTGGGAAGCTCACCTGAGAGAAAATGCGCACGGATCCAGTCCGTGGAGTGGAATGGCGCAGCAAGCGAAGACACCTGAGCCTGTCCAGTTACTGGCCACTTGGGGCGAGTACATGAGCGGACACAGGCTCCACTCGGAGATTATAAAATCTTACGAATGTGTTGGGTGTCGCCCAGCCCGCAGCTCTACAAATGTCTGTCAGCGAGGCGCCATGCGCTAAAGCCCAAGAGGAAGCAACACTCCTAGTGGAGTGTGCTCTAACCCCAAGGGGGCATGGCATACCCTGAACCTGATATGCCAGGACAATGGCGTCCACTATCCAGTGAGACAACCTCTGCTTGGAGAGAGCCTTCCCTTTCTGCTGCCCTTCGTAACAGACAAAGAGCTGGTCTGAGGTCCTAAAACACTGCGTCCAGTCTACGTAAGCGCGAAGGGCGCGTACTGGACAGAGCAGACATACCATATGGACATACCATATGCCCCAGGAGCCTCTGAAAATATTTCAGTGGAACCGCACTCTTGCCTTCGAACTGGCGAAGACAAGTCAGCAGTGACTGCGCGCGCTCACTCATAAGCTGCGCGTACATGGCGACCGAGTCGATTTCCATACCGAGAAAAGAGATCCTCTGCACTGGGGAGAGTTTGCTCTTTTCCCAGTTGACCCGAAGGCCCAGACGGGCGAGATGCTGAAGCACCAGGTCCCTGTGTTTGCAAACCTGATCCCGAGAGTGGCCTAGAATCAGCCAGTCGTCGAGATAGTTCAGGATGCGAACCCCGTGTTGCCTGAGCGGCACAAGGGCTGCCTCGACGACCTTCGTAAAGACGCGAGGGGACAGGGCTAGCCCGAATGGGAGAACCGTGTACTGATATGCCTGCCCCTCGAAGGCAAACCGTAGAAACGGTCTGTGTCGAGGAAGAATGGAGACATGAAAGTACGCGTCCTTCAGGTCGATCGCTGCAAACCAATCCAATGGACGAATGCATTTGAAAATGCGTTTGGCTGTCAACATCCTGAATGGAAGCCTGTGAAGGGTTCGGTTCAAGATGCGCAGGTCCAGGATTGGCCGTAACCCACCGGTTTTCTTGGGTACAATGAAATAAGGGCTGTAGAAGCCGGACTCCATCTCGGCTGGAGGGACGATCTCGACCGCACGCATGACAGGGGCATTGCCACCCACCATGGTATAGCGGACTCCCCGAAAGTGGGGAGGAGACCGTGCGAACTGAATCGCATAGCCGAACCTGATGGTGCGAGCGAGCCAGCTGGACAGATTGGGAAGCGCTAGCCAGGCTCCCAGAAACCTGAAAATCAACAAGACTTCTTTTTTAGTCTACCCCACACTTTCTACACGTAACTCGATTTTGATCTGTTTAGTCATTATTTTTGGAGCAACCCTGCTTGTCAGTGTAGTGAGGCCAATAGGCAATGGCATCTGACCTTTGGTTGTAGTATGGATCACATCTTCCAAACTGGCATAGGATAATGTACCCAAATGCCTGACTTCCACAATAATCTATGACTTATATTCTTCATCTCTGCCATCACTCTCACTGCTTCTATCCTCCTTGATCCTCAACTTCTTCCTTTCTTACTATGACCTTATTTTCTGATGCATTGCCATCAATATTTTCTGGAAAAGGTACAGCTTTTCCTCTCTGTCTTCTATAAAACTTACTAACATCAACTTGCCAGTACTGAACAATAGTGCCAGCTACACTGAAAATATGTATCCCATAAAAGGACTTTGTCATTTATGAATGACGTATTTTTTTTTTTTTTACAAAATGTTCATTATAAATTACCAAAAACATTAGAAAACTTTTTTTTTAAATTGAATTTATATGCATTTTCTAGGCTAAAATGAAATCACTATGGTGCCTTGACAGCATGTGACCTAACATGTGTTAATGTCTCCTTTACTTCCTTTTAATTTTATTCACTGAACATTATTATTGTATTTTAAATGCAATTTTCTTCACGTAATTTATAAATGACGATGTCCCAGAGGGTTAAAATACTATTAACTACAACTTTTGATTATACAAACGTGTCATTAAACGTAAACAAATTTATGAAATTGATCCGAGATCAGGTAAAAACCATATAGACACTGGTTCATAGGTTTACAAAGATCATTCCCTAGCGGCAAACCATTGAAATTTCAAAACATTTCGAAACAGTTATGATGCAACAAAGCCACATGACTCAGTTGATATGCACTCAGAATCACTGGTTTGAAACAAATGATTCTCAAAGCATCACAAAGCACGCAAAAGCGCCCATCACTACTTTCAAGGTAGCCTGACCGGTCTCCAAAAGAACGCATTTTGCGTTCTTAGAAATGAGAAACAGAAAATTTTTTAAAAGCGCCAGACAGGAAAATAAAAAAAGTGACACCACATCTTAAAAATACTCACAGTAGCCCATTTTTCTGTTCTGCTAAAGTTGAGTAGCACAATGGCATACCAAGAGTTAATTTGACACATTCCCGTGCAGCAGAGATTCAAGGAAAAGATGAGTCAGTCCTCCGCATACACATCATGAACAGACAAATCTAATTACCGGCTGATTCTAGCGGCTTGAACAGATTACATTAGCCTTCCTCATATGAGCATGAGAGGAGAGTGAGCGTGGGCCGGCCAGCACTGGCCCCACTATTAGATTAAGCAGCACGGTACTCTGTCACCATCATCTAGGAGAAGAGCTACTGGCGAATCGTTTGAAGGTCATCAGAAAGCCTTAAGCCATCACAGCTGGGGTCACAAAGGGTCAGAGCGGTTATTTTGCTCCCTTGGGCACTTTCTGTTATTGACTGGAAGATCTGAAAAGACGGTTATGGTTGTAAAGGATGTTTCATGTGAACTTCGGTGGCTAAAGAAAATCTGTGCCATGGAATCATAGGAAATAGGAAGATGTGTTGACAATGATGATGGACATATACTGGAAAAATTTGTTTAAATGACATACTAAACACACTGCCAAACACAGCATTACTGGCACATGTGTGTCATAATGGACCAAAGTGTGAGCTGAGGATTTGGGACAAATGAAAAAAACACTCTTTAAAAAAAAATGGAACTGTGAAAGTGCTTTTTCAGCAGCCAACATTCAAGACCTCTGCTGGGATCTTTTGGATGTTTCAAAATGGCTTAACAATATACTATATTGATGAGAAAAGTTAATAATTAAGACGACATGATCAGGCACAGGGTACCCCTTTAGCGTCATTTTTCGCAGGATACTCCATTGATTTCAGTGAGAAACCTTTGGTGTCATATAGACGCATTGGGCATGGAAATGTTATCGTCATGATGAAATTATATATTGGGTTATGATTTTTGCCATTATGACATGTTGGAATGTGATTTTGACTTAATCAGCCAGCATAATTTTATTTACATTTATTTTATTTAGGCTATTTAGACACGTTTGAACATGTAACCCAACCCCATCCCTAAACCTACCCATATGATATAAAACACAGGATATAACAGGCAGATACAACTGCAGGCACAATTTATTTAAAAAGTACAAATATTCCAAGTGTTCCGAGGCCAAATGATTGATTTCTGTGAAGAAAATCCCCAAAAGCAATCAGCGTCTCCATCAAAAATTGCCGCTCGAAGAAATGTTACGTCAGCTTTGATAGTGAAATTGCATTGGCTCTCGTGTGTCTCGTGACTAATTGCATCATTACGCCAGCTTTGATTGTAAAATGTCATTGGCTCTCGTGTGTCTCGTGACCGATTGCGTCATGCTAAAGAGTCGGGTGTATCTTTTGAATGAGATATGACTGAGTGCGTGCGTGAGCTCACGGAGTGGCAGGATCGTCATTTCAGCGATTAAAACATTAAGATCAACTCTGTTCTTCAAGATATCGTATGACTACAGAAGACTTGGAATGCAACATGAGTTAATACTTTTATACTGTTTTGGTCAGTTTTTGCAATAAAAACCTGTGACTGTACTTTTTTGCCTGTTATGTGTTTTGTATTGTTGAGAAGTGGGTAGGTGGGTTAGTTGTTCTAAAATATAAAAGTAGCCTATAAATATTTATAAAACCATGTCTACTTTTACAAATGCAAAGAATTAAATGCGTCTTGATCTGACGTATTGGGCAAACAACTGAAATCAATGGTCTACCCTGCGCGTCAAAAAATGACGCTAAAGGGGTACCTTTTTAATTGACACCGGGGGGTCCTGACCAAGCGTCAATATGTGACGAGTTGGGTATGAGAATGTGTTGCATAAATTGGTTAATTCACAAAAATATTCAGTTAAGCCCATAAGTTCTTGTCATGACAAGATTTTGTCACCATTCTATTTAGTTTTGTTCATGGACTTTCAGTTTGTTTTCATTTGTCACAGGTTTCCTTGTTCAGTTTCCCGCCACTCATCTGTCTCCATGGTTACTGTCATTATGAGTTCATTTAGTTCAGCTGTGTCTGTTTAATCATCTCGTTTGTGTTCACCATTTAAGTTGTTCCTTCCCCTGCACTCTGTCTGGTCACAGTTATGTTTAGTGTGTTGTGCTGTTGTGCTGTTGTGCTGTTGTGCTGTTGTGCTGTTGTGCTGTTGTGCTGTTGTGCTGTTGTGCTTATTTGAAATTAAATCACGTTTGGAATTGTATCTGACTGTCTTCGTCTTCCTGCCTGCACACACCCGTGACAGATTTATTGTTCAACAAAATATAAATTAGCAACTTAGCAATTTACTAATCAACGTGGCAAATTTTTATTTATCATTTTTTATATATATATATAAACACATATTTATAAAGTGAACTAAATCTTTGCCTCAAGAGAACATCTGGTAAGGCTAATCTTATGGAATTTATATAGAAGCATATGGACCTAAACACACAAGCAGTGCAAATCAACAAACATCATTAAGTAAAAAGATAAGCGCTTAACATCACCACACAACAGATAATGAACAACATAAAGTATGCAAACAGCAAAACAATCAGTCTGTAACAGCAACCACATTATTTATTCATTCAGCAATTGGAGATTTAATTTATATTCAATAATTGCTAAAATGAAACATTAAAATTAAATAGGTTTAAACTGAAACTAACAGTCAGTTTAAATATTGAAAAAGTAAAACTAACCTACTGGGATAACATTTGGGGGAATATTGTCAGTCTAATGTGCTTTTATGTAGGTTCAAAGTAATTTCTTAGTATATGTGACTTTTAAAAACCTTGTATGTTGGATAAAATGTAATTCCTTGTTTTTCCAAAAGTGCATAAACACAAAAATAACACAACTAAAAAATTAAGCAAAGGGGTTTTCTAAAACCCTCAAAAACACAGCGAGTGATCCAGGATTCGTCATTCTAAGCTGCAGGCCAAACTGACCAGGCTTTTATCCAGCAAAATGGGACCATTAATGTAAATGGAGACCCATCAGGGTCTGTAACAGAAACCCAGAACAGAACTGCATCTTTCTGTGCTATCTGAGCAATAATGGCATGAGATACAAATGTAGCATAATGGAAATAGCCGCTCCGCTCCAGGAGAGATCCATTTGGGGCGGTCTATAAGAGATGTACCACTGAGTTCTGACTGGCATAATCATACCATCAATAGAGCACTTGATAATGCACATGTACAGACACAGATTAAGTCTATCAGTGGACTAAAGACCGCTGACTGCTGATTCAGCCCAGCGCTTCCAGTTTTAATCTGTGCCTTGGACACATGCAAAATATTTCAGTTGTAAATTTGCACACATGGCAACAAACAAAGCTTGTCAGAACCATAAAAAAATTATCAGACAAATAGCATTTATTTATTTATTTATTTTAGGGGGAAAAAATCCAAGTAAAATAGGATATTTTAAAGTAAATAGGATCAATTTTGATTTCACGTTGCCGCCACTGACAAAACACATGTGGGTCACAAAACTTGAAAACAACAGGGAATATAGTCTTCTATGGCAGCATTATTTTTAGACTTTAGAAAGAGCAATAAAGAAAGAGGAAGAGACTGACTGTAGCATAAAATTCAATAAGAGTCAAATCTTGAAGAAAACTGATCCTTCAGTAATGTGCAGAACAATGAAACTGCCCTGAACTAGTACTTCACGACAACACAACGTAACACAACAACACAAGCCCTGTGAAGTTGAGGAGATGGACCCCTAAGAACTATAAAAAATTGAAAAATAAATAGTAACGCTCAATATGGTGGAGTATTTATTTATTTGGTGCACCTTTATTTATATAGCGCTTTATACAATACAGATTGTTTCAAAGCAGCTTTACAGTGATAAACAGGAAAACAATGATTCAATGAGGCAAACAGAATTCAGTTCTGCTGTAGAGCAGCTTTAAAAAGAAAAGTCAGAGAAGTCAGTTCAGTGTTAATTCAATTCTGTTCAACTGATTGTTCAAACTGTGTAAAATTCACAAATCAGGTGTAAAGCAGCTCTGCAGAAAACAGTGATATCATCGTCCAGCTTATTCAGTTCTCATCCGATAATGTCAGTGCAGTAAAATCAATAATATTGATGAATATTAAGTGTCCCCAGCTAAGAAAGCCAGAGGTGACAGTGGCAAGGAACCCAAACTCCATCAGGTGACAGAAATGGAGAGAAACCAGGCTCAGTCGGGGGTGCAGTTCTCCTCGGGCAAAACGAACAAACGTCTCGGTTACGTATGTAACCCTCGTTCCCTGAGGAGGGAACGGAGACGTAACGTCAGTGACTGACGAATGGGGGTTTCGCTTAGAAGCCTATCATCTTCGAGATCTAGAAAACGCCCAATGGCAGTGCCAATGCCATGGGCATGCGGAATTTGCATAGCGTAACTCCGCCCCACAGCATGGGTATATAAGGAAGTACGCTGGCAACATTGCATTATGTTTACCTGCTGAGGAGCCAAGACTGAACTCCCGGCTGTTCCAGCGGTACAGCGGAAGTGGCAGAGGGACGTTACGTCTCCGTTCCCTCCTCAGGGAACGAGGGTTACATACGTAACCGAGACGTTCCCTTTCGTTCAGTCACTCCGAGTAACGTCAGTGACTGACGAATGGGGGTCCCAATATAATCACGCCACTCGGCTGTCATCCAGTGCCCTGCGTAAGCGTGAGCTCCCTGTCGTAAGCTAGTACGGACGAAGGACTCCCACTTAACACAGGAATACCAAGGTACACTGGGAAGCATATTCCAGGTGGAAGTATGCGCCAAATGCCTACCCGTAGGGAGGACTTAAGAACACATATGACCCGCTCAGGGCTACATATGGGAAACTCTGGGGTAACCAGCCGAAGGTGGAAGAATTTTACCCCCAGGGGTGGCAAGGGGCTTGCCAAGGGAAAGACACCTGCTCAGGGAGACTTACAGTGGGAATACACATGTGGGGGTCGCCCAACGGGGGAACCATGCACACGGTGGCACCTAGCCAACACGAGGGCCTGAGCGAGTGGGCAGACGTACTGGTGTCGGCATCAACAGTGCTGGAGGAACTCAGGGCTTCAGGGAAACTACCTGAGGAAATATCGCACGTATCCAGTCCGTGGAGTGGAATGGCGAGCAAGCGAAGACACCTGAGCCTAGTCCATTACCGGCCACTAGTAGAGGCGAGTACAAGAGAGGACACTGGCTCCACTCGGAGATTATAGAATCTGGCGAATGTGTTGGGTGTCGCCCAGCCTGCAGCTCTGCAAATGTCTGTCAGCGAGGCGCCATGCGCTAGAGCCCAAGAGGAGGCCACACTCCGAGTGGAGTGAGCCCTGACCCCAAGGGGGCATGGGCGCCCCTGCGTTTGGTAAGCCAAAACAATGGCGTCCACTATCCAGTGAGACAACCTTTGCTTGGAGAGAGCCTTTCCCTTCAGCTTCCCACCATAACAGACAAAGAGCTGGTCTGAGGTCCTGAAACACTGCGTTCTGTCTACGTAAGCACGGAGGGCGCGTACTGGACAGAGCAGTGCCAAGGCTGGGTCTGCCTCCTCCAAAGGCAGCGCTTGCAGGTTCACCACCTGGTCCCTGAAGGGAGTGGAGGGAACCTTGGGCACATATCCAGGCCGGGGTCTCAGGATCACGTGAGAGTTGGCCGGCCCGAATTCCAGGCACGCTTCGTCAACCGAAAATGCCTGCAGGTCCCCTACCCTCTTGATGGAGGCCAAGGCGGTCAGGAGCGCTGTCTTCATAGACAGGAACTTAAGCTCGACTGACCGCAATGGCTCAAAGGGAGCCCTCTGCAGAGCGCTTAGGACTACTGCGAGGTCCCAAGAGGGTACGAGGGGAGAGCGAGGAGGATTCAGTCTCCTCGCTCCCCTCAGGAACCTGATGACCAGGTCGTGCTGACTTACCTTTTTCGTCTCCACAAGGTCGTGGTAGGCAGAAATAGCGGCCACATAAACCTTGAGGGTGGAAGGAGACAGCCTTCGTTCCAACCCTTCCTGGAGGAATGAGAGCACGGACCCGATCGGGCATTTCCAGGGGTCTTCTTGGCGAGAAGAACACCAGGTGACGAAGAGGTTCCACTTCAACGCATAGGCGTGTCGAGTAGACAAGGCCCTAGCGGAAGTGATGGTAGCCACCACCTGAGGTGGTAGGGTACTCAAACCTGCCGCGTCCCATCCAGGAGCCACACGTGGAGGTTCCAAAGATCGGGACGCGGGTGCCAAAGGGTGCCCCGTCTCTGAGAAAGGAGATCCTTCCTCAGAGGAATCGACCAGGGAGGGGCTGTCGCAAGGAGTACGAGTTCGGAGAACCAGGTCCGGCCGGGCCAATACGGGGCGACCAAAATGACCTGCTCCTTGTCCTCCCTGATCTTGCACAGAAGCTGTGCAAGAAGGCTCACTGGGGGAAACGCATACTTGCGGAGGCCCCGCGGCCAGCTGTGCGCCAGAGCGTCCGTGCCGAGGGGGCCCTCGGTCAGGGAATAAAACAGGCGGCAATGGGAAGAGTCGTGGGAGGCAAACAGATCTACCTGTGCGTCGCCGAACTGTTCCCAAATCAGCTGAACCGTCTGGGGATGGAGTCTCCATTCTCCAGGAAGTGGCTGAAGCCGTGAGAGCTCGTCGGCTGCACGGTTCAGGACTCCCGGGATATGGATGGCACGAAGGGACCTCAGGTGCTTCTGACTCCATAAGACGAGATGGCGGGCGAGTTGAGACATGCGGCGGGAACGCAGACCACCCTGGTGGTTGATGTACGCTACTGTGGCCGTGTTGTCTGACCGGACTAGCACGTGTTGACCCTTGAGCAGCGCTCGGAAGCGGTGCAGGGCGAACCGTACTGCCAGCAACTCGAGGCAATTGACATGCAGGAGGCGCTGGGGTCCTGTCCAGGAGCCCGCGGCAGCATGTCCATTGCACATGGCACCCCAACCCGTGGTGGAGGCATCTGTTGACACAACAATATGCCTGGAAACTCGTTCTAAGGACACACCGGCCCGTAGAAAACTGAGGTTCGACCACGGGGTGAGGGTCTGCAGGCAGGCCCGAGTCACTGGGACCCGAAGCGTGCCCGACTGCCATGCCCATCTCGGGACTCGATCGCGAAGCCAGTGCTGAAGCGGTCTCATATGAAGCAAACCGAGCGGCGTTACCGCGGCTGCAGATGCCATATGCCCCAGGAGCCTCTGAAATAACTTCAGTGGAACCGCACTCTTGCTCTCGATTTGACGAAGGCAAGTCAGCAGTGACTGCGCGCGCTCGCTCGTAAGCTGCGCACACATGGCGACCGAGTCGATTTCCATACCAAGAAAAGAGATCCTCTGCACTGGGCAGAGTTTGCTCTTCTCCCAGTTGACCCGAAGGCCCAGACGGGCTAGGTGCTGGAGCACCAGGTCTCTGTGTTCGCACACCTGCTCTCGAGAGTGGCTGAGGATCAGCCAGTCGTCGAGGTAGTTCAGGATGCGAACCCCGTGTTGCCTGAGTGGCACAAGGGCTGCCTCGAAAATCTTCGTGAAGACGCGAGGGGACAGAGCTAGCCCGAATGGGAGGACCGCGTACTGGTATGCCCGCACCTCGAAAGCAAACCGTAGGAACGGTCTGTGTCGAGGAAGAATGGAGACATGGAAGTAGGCGTCCTTCAGGTCGATCGCTGCAAACCAATCTGCTGGACGAACGCATTCGAAAAGGCGTTTCGCTGTCAACATCCTGAACAGAAGCCTGTGAAGGGATCGGTTCAGGACGCGCAGGTCCAGGATCGGTCGTAACCCACCGGTTTTCTTGGGTACAATGAAGTAAGGGCTGTAGAAGCCGGACTCCATTTCGGCTGGAGGGACAGGCTCGATCGCACCCTTCGCCAGCAAGGTAGCAACCTCCGTACGCATGAGGGGGGCATTGGGCCCCACTATGGTAAATCGGACTCCCCGGAAACGAGGAGGAGCCTGAGCGAACTGAATCGCATAGCCGAGCCTGATGGTCTTCGCGACCCAGCGGGACAGTCCAGGGAGCTGAAGCCAGGCTCCCAGAAACTGCACCAGCGGGGTCATGCGAACCATAGACGTACCCCGGGTGGGGCAGCGAGGCGGCGTGACCGGCCCAGACGTGGGAGGCGTAGCGTCCCGGTGTGGGGGCACGGTCATCAGCCGCGTCCTGACAGAGGAGACCAGGGAAGGACGCGCTTTCCACTGGGGTCTGCTCTGAGAGGAGACTGGCGTCAGAGAGGGACGAGAGTGGCGTGGCCCGGGGGCGGCGCACACTGCCATCGGTCTCTGGTCGCTCAGGGATGGGTATGTCAGTTCTTTCTTTAACCATAAAAGGGTGCTGCTGACCCGGGGGCCAGCAGCGGAACGAAGGATTCTCCCCCGGCCCTCCACCGGGGGAAGGAGTGGTCCTGCTACCATCTCCTGGAAAGAACTGCCCATCCCTGAGCTGTCCGCGTCAGGAGCGCCGCTTAGCCTGGCGCTTGGCGGGCTGCGGGGCTGGAGCGGACTGGGGCGCCTTCCTACGGCGTCCTCCACGGCGCGGCCCAGGTGGAGGCTGCTGCTTGGGTGGCGCGGGAGGGCGCCCTCGGCGGCGAGCAGACTGAGGCAACTGTGCTGGCGGCTGGGTGGAAGCAGCAGCTGGCCGCCGGGGCAGTACGTGCTTGATGGCCTCAGTCTGCTTTTGGGCGGCTGAGAACTGTTGGGCGAAGTTCTCAACCGCGCCGCCGAATAGCCCATCCTGGGATATGGGAGCGTCGAGGAGACGAGTCCGCTCGGCGTCCCGCATATCAGCCAGGTTGAGCCATAGGTGTCTCTCCTGGACCACTGCTGTGGACATCACCTGGCCCAGGGAGCGTGCGGTCACCTTCGTCGCCCGGAGGGCGAGGTCGGTGGCGGCACGCAGCTCATTTCTGAGCCCTGGGTCAGCTCTACCCTCGTGCATGTCCTTGAGCATCCGGGCCTGGTAGGCCTGAAGGATGGCCATGGCATGCAAAGAGGCGGCAGCCTGCCCCGCAGCTCTGTAGGATTTCGCCACCAAGGTTGATGTGAAACTACAGGCTTTGGAGGGGTGCTTAGGGTCGCCACGCCACGTTGAAGCACTCTGCGGACACAGTTGCATCACAACAGAGCGTTCAACCGGGGGAACCCCAGTGTACCCTTTGGCCGCGGCCCCATCGAGGGCAGAGAAGGCGGAGGAGGCCGCCGATCGGTCACGGGAAGACAACGGGGACTTCCAGGACCGCGTGACCTCCTCATGCACCTCCGGGAAAAAAGGTATTGGGGGCGCGGTCTGACGGGTGTCAGAACGCGGCGCCCCCAAAAACCAATCGTCCAACCGCGAGCGTTCAGGACGGGGTGGAGGGTTCCACTCCAACCCGAGACTCGCGGCTGCCCGGGAAAGCATGGCTGTCAACTCCGGGTCCGACTCGGACAATGCTGGCACACTGGAAGGCGGCAGCACAGCCGAATCATCATCCTCGGAGGACTCCAGCCCACCTTGTGATGCGGCGATCGACATACGCTCGTCCTCTGCGGCGCCAAACGACACACTCGGAACAGCAGGAGCCGGCTCCGGTGTCTCAGTCTGAGCGCACGGCGGGAACGGTGCGCTAGAGGGGGGTGTGGTCCGAGGCATGAGCGTCGGGGCTTTGTTCCACACCGTCACCCTCAGGTCACCCTGGCCACCAGCCAAAGTGCTGCCTCGCGTAGAGACCGCAGATTGGGGTGTGGCAGAGGGGACTCTCACTCTATTACGGAGCTCATTGAGTCTCGACCGCAGCACCGAGATGGGCATGTCCCCGCAGTGGGAACATGTCTCATCCACAAACGCTGCCTGAGCATGCTGAAAGCCCAAGCACATCAGGCAGTGATTGTGCCCATCAGAGGGCGGCAGATATCGACCGCACCCAGAAGCACACTGGCGAGACATCTTGAAAAAGACGTGCCAAGTGTGAGCTCTTTTAAGAGAGGAAGCTTCGCAGTGATGCCGAAGCGCCCAGGGACCGAATACCGGCTGAATGCAGACCACTGCACAGATCAGCAGGCAGGCAGTAAACGATCGCTGGAACACGCCGTCACACCAACACCAACTGGAAAGCTGTTCGTCTCGAAGAAGCTGACGATACTCAGAAGGCTTGAGGAGTGAAGAGATACTCTTGGCTCCGAAGCAGAAACATAATGCGATGTTGCCAGCGTACTTCCTTATATACCCACGCTGTGGGGCGGAGTTACGCTATGCAAATTCCGCATGCCCATGGCATTGGCACTGCCATTGGGCGTTTTCTAGATCTCGAAGATGATAGGCTTCTAAGCGAAACCCCCATTCGTCAGTCACTGACGTTACTCGGAGTGACTGAACGAAAGGGAACATGGTGTGGTTATGATTCCAGGCTGCATCACAAGTCAGACTATGGATTGATCATTCAGAATATATCATTCAGTTCCTTCTGCTGAAAATCGGATACATCACATCAGCATTTGAAGGGAGGAGGAGTTAAAGCTGGCCATAGGGTCTGTGCAGAGGACTTTTCTGGTTCTCTTGGTCTTTACTGAGCATCTGTGCCATGGGTCATCTAGTTGTCATGGTCTGGATCTGCTGACATTCAGGGCTCAGTTGTGGTCATTTCTAGGAGCATGTCCACCATCTGATCTGGATATGTACCGGATCCGGCTAATATGGTCATACTTCCCTGGTTCTAGCAAGGACGGATTAACGCACGGGCCTGTTATTCTAGTTAATTTCGCAATGGTATCAAATAAATACTTGGGGTTGTGATTGTTTTCTTCTAAGAGAGTCAAAAAGTAAGCAGATCCAGCAGTTTTTAAGGCCTTTCTGTGTAGAAATACTATCTTTCCACGCAATGCGAAATACCTCTACTTTTGTTTTCTTCCATATGCACTCCATTTTCCGGGCTGCTCTCTTGCGGGCATGAGTGTGCTCATTGTGTGCCAACCACCATTAAAACATCAGCAGAAGAAGAAAGCAGCATTTCTGTCACCTACTAGACTGGCAGATGAAATGCCACGTGGAGCACAGGAAAGTAATGGTGGCATGATTTTACTATAAAAGTAAGATTTATTTATTTATTGGTTGAAAGAAATTCATACTTTTATTCAGCAAGGATGCATTAAATTGATTAAAAGTGATAGTAAAGACTTGTATAATGTTACAAAATATTTCCATTTCAAATAAACGCTCTTCTTTTGAACTTTATATTCTTCAAAGAATTCCCCCAAACTATCAGTTTCCACAAGAAATATTAAGCAGCACAACTGTTTTCAACATTGACAATAATAAGAAATGTTACTTGAGCACTAAATCAGCATATTAGAATGATTTCTGAAGGATCATGTTACACTGAAGACTGGAGTAATGGCTGCTGAAAATTCAGCTTTGCTATCACAGGAATAATTTACATGTTAAAATATATTAAGATAGAACACAGTTATTTTAAATTGTAATTTAACTGACTTAGGGATATGACTTTGATATGAATGCAATTATCTCAAGAACAATGAGTAAACAAATGTGCATCTTTTTCGTACTGCAGTAAATAAAATAAATATTCCATTATTATATTTATTACTTGTCGTGGCTTATTTTTTTAAACATAATTCATTATTTATTTAGCCTTGCTCATTATTAAAACAATTGTACGCAGCTTGTCTGCTACCGCTATGGAAATCCAAATGTAATGTTATTTGTCATGCCAATAAAGTCCAGTGAATTGAAACTGAAACCGAGAGAAAGGAACAAAGAGAAAGAGAGAGAAGAAAGAGAGTGAGGGAGAGAGCTGACCATGTTTTATTCATTGTAGCACCAAGTGAAATTTGGACTCCAGGTGCACCTATTTTAGTCGTCTCTAGACACCTCACTTCCCAGGGCTCTGAGTGTTTCCATTTGTTCAGCTTGAGCAGTTCAGTTCATCAAGGCTTACACTCGTTTTTCCCCCCGCGATTTCAAGATTCGCCTTTCACTGCCTGCAATAAATAGTTTTATACTTGGAAGTTGTAAACTTGCTTTTGAGTGTTTTTTGGCAGCTATCTACAGTGTGGTCAGGCCTCATAGTTTAAACTACCCTCTGAAGAAGGCCATATAATTTATCAACATTTCAGACTGTAATTTATGAATTTAAACCGCTATTTTAAGCTGAACAGCCATTTATATGAAGCAAGCCTATGTTTTCATTTTCAGTACATTTCACAGTTCTTTATTACAGTAAAGCAACCTTCCTTACGGCTCAGAATAACAAAAAAGAAAATAAATTCAATCTATTTAAAGTTCCCTTGTTGTAATTAACATTATAATTAGCCTTTTAACATCTGTGACAGAGGCCAGATCTGTCTCCCCACAGTCCAGTCGTTCTGGGCCTCCAATTAGTATATGCAGTATTGGAACAATAAGACAGCATTCTGTCATAGATCAGTATGTGGCTATTAGGTGACTCATTTAATAAGCACTTTTGTTAATTATACTAATAGACTAGAAATGCCCAGCAGGAATAATGGATAGATAAATGTTTAGTACCACCAGTTAATGGCATAATAGAGGACCCAACCAATTATACACATCAGTGTGTTTGAGCTGGGCAGGTGTAAAGGCAGCCAAACACCTGCAGATCTGCTTCCGAACCTTTGATTTGTGGGGTTTAATTAATCTAATAGCCGTATCAAAGTCTTGAGGAACACAGGTCAATTATATCAGTCCATGCATCTCAATGTGATGTTGATGGTTTTTATTAGTAGGCCATAAAAATCGGACTGTGATCTTCATGAGGTATCCTTCTTGAATCTGTTCCGCCTGGTGCTCTGATGTCTGTGTGCCATCTGTTCTTTTGCCCTCACCCGTCTGATAATGACTCACAAACATGCCTACAACCAAAAACCAAGATGCAGTCATGTTTTTCAGTGGGAGAGCACTTGAAAACAGGAATATATGTTTAGTTGATTGACGTAGCAAGACAGAGAGGAGAAAGGATACACAAAATGGACAAATATGTCAAAAAGTGATGTTACGGTGCAAGAAAACTATACCAGTATATCAGTCTTTGGGCTCAGCCTCCCACCTGAGATTGGGATTTTTTTTAGAGTTTTTAGGTGAGAGATGGAGCATGTGTATATAGTGTTTTGCATCTACCATTTAAAAGTTTGGGTCATTTTTTTTTAAATACTTTGTACTTTCATTTAATACTTTCATTTAGCAAGATGAACTTTCTATTCAACAAAGAATATATAAAAAATTATATAATTTTCACAAAAATATCAAGTAGCACAACTGTTTCCTTGATGAGCATAATATATGTCTTTCAAAAACATTTAAAAATCTTATTGACTCCAAAAAGGAGAGAGTGTGTGTGTGTAAGGCTACTTTTAATTGGCCATCAGTAGAAAAAGATGTTTTTAAAACCAGATCCAGCCATGCAAACTATAGTCAAAATCCGTGGTGTGTCTAAACTTGTGTATTTTTCATCATTAAAAAGATTTAATAAATAAATGAACTTTTGAAAAATATTACATTAAAAAAAAATATATATATATATATATTTTTTTTTAATGTAATATTTTTCAAAAGTTCATTTATTTAAAAAAAAAAAAAATATATATATATATATATATATATATATATTTTTTTTTTTAAATATAAAAAAATAAATAAATAAATAAAAAAAATCACTTATTCCTGCATTTTTTTTCCAGTCATTTCTTTTATATTTTGACCACAGTCACACAAAAGTTTTGAGAAAAAAACATAACTCGTCATTCATTTTGAATAATTGTGCCTCTTTATTTCCTGGTGTGTATAATAGATTTTTTTTGTCTAATTAGACATGGCATATTTTTCTAAACAATGAACACAGTCATTAGTTTAAAAAATATATTAAATTAAAAAACAAATTCATATTTTAAAAACTTGTGTATAGACATGAGATCCCAGTCATTTTGGTAGCCTAATAAAAGCTGTTTAATTTTACATGGAGCAAGTCACCTCATGTTGGATCACATGACCAGCTGAATAAAAAAAAAAAATAAATAAACCCTCTGTCATTATATACTTTCACTCCTGAAATATATTCTTTTGGATGGTGGGTTCTGTTTGGTTTAAATAATAAAGCATACATATTTTAAATGTGGTCTCAGACTTTTGGACCCACTGTATACAGAAAGTGTGAATAAATGAATAACAGAAGAGTGGAATTTTTGGTGGAAGGGAAACGGCCCAGGCTGTTTTTACCTAACCAGGACAAAAAGAAGAAAACGCTCCAAGGGTAATGACATCACCAGTTTGGTAGTGCAGACATTGAAGTACCAGTGGGGAGGGGTTGAAACAGAGCTCGATTACTCCCAGACGCATAGCTGACCAAAGACCACCTGATTAGAAACAGCAACCCGCTGGCATGCACTATAGGAGCTAATCAGAGAAGTTTAAGAAACCTAAAAGGGAACACACGGCCGCATTTATAGGTCAGGACCAGTGAGCCCCTCTGTGTGAGCTGTACAACATCAGTGTAGCTGAGATTATGAGTCCAGTGGGCCTGAACGTCAGAAAGAGACAGTGACCTCATGTTTTGCCATGATGGGAGGCTTCTGAATATGAGTCACAATAGGCCCTATAATAATAATAATTTTAAAAAAATTAAGAATTTCAGTGTTTTATTGAATTAGATTGGCCACATTCACAGGATCCTGGGGCTGTATTACAGAAACAACCTCATAATCCTATCCCATCTGTTTAGTAACCAATTTCACTGTTTATGTAAGTATCTGTAATATATCTCCTGGAATTGAAATCAGAATGACATGGAAGAAAAAAATGTAACACAACAGTCACATAAAAGTTTTGTGACAAAACATGAATAGTCTTTAATTTTGAATAACTATGCCTCTTTATTCCCTGGTGTGTCGAATACATATATTTATTAACTAATTAGATGTGATTGGTGGTAAAATGTTCTTCCACAATGGTCCATCAAGTTAATTTATTAAATAGATTAAAATCTACATAAATTAGATACAAATGTCTATCAAACAGATTAATAATTATTCATATAATCTCTGGAAATGCCCCATACATTTTGTGTATGATAACATGTTTATGAGTGATTCATACTTAAAAATAATATGAATCGTTTAAAACTGCAGATGAATATCTTTGAATTTCATTAAAGGGTTAGTTCACCCAAAAATGAAATTTCTGTCATTAATTACTCACTCTCATTTCGTTCCAAACCCGTAGCTCTGACGTAACTCGGAAGCGCTGCACTGTATTTACTACGTCAGGAGAATGACACAGACGTGAAGAAATGGTTGAATAAAGTCGTTATTTTTGTTAGTTTTTTGCGCACAAAAAGTATTCTCGTTGCTTCATTAAATTAAGGTTGAACCACTGGAGTCAGATGAACGAAGGTCTTACGGGTTTGGAATGACACGAGGATGAGTAATTAATGACAGAATTTTCATTTTTGGGTAAACTAACCCTTTAAATTTTAAATCTACTTTTATAATTCAAATTCTGGAACTGAACTGAAATTTAAAAGGCATTCACATTTCAATTCTGAATAGCACACAGGAATGTCATAATAATAGTGCAACTTAAAGTTAATAAAGAAATATGGTACAGTCTGTTTTTCAGCAGAATTTTACAGATGCTCCACAGCAGCATTATTTCAACTGCAGAATCCTCCCATCTGTTTTGTGTGCTGATCCGCCTATGTGTTTTGGTGTGTGTGATATATGTGTTTGACAGCGTGCAGGTGATGTGTTGTGTTGTGTTCATGATTTGTGTTTCTGATGCATGTGTTTGTGATGTGTTGTTTCTAAGGGAGTGTGTTGGATGTGTGTGTTAAAGGCTGGGTTATGACATTGACCAGCAGTGAGAACTGAGTGCAGGTATGTGCACTTCAACAGAAGCCAGAACAGTCAACTGCCAGAAAGATGATGTAAAAAAAAAAAAAAAAAGTTATATACAAAAAGAGTAAAGGTTCTTCAATAGTTCTTTGCAGCATCTTATATATATATATATATAAATTCAGTTCAGTTCAATTCAGAACTGAAGAATTTCATTTTCAAATTGGCCACACCCACAGGATATTATAGATATATACACCGATCAGGCATAACATAATGACCACTGACAGGTGAAGTGAATAACACTGATGATTATCTCTTCATCACGGCAACTGTTAGTGGGTGGGATATATCAGGCAGCAATTGAATATTTTGTCCTTAAAGTTGATGTGTTAGAAGCAGGAAAAGTGGACAAGCGTAAGGATTTGAGCGAGTTTGACAAGGGTCAAATTGTGATGGCTAGACAACTGAGTCAGAGCATCTCCAGAACTGCAGCTCTTGTGGGGTGTTCCCAGTCTGCAGTGGTCAGTACCTAATATCTATCAAAAGTGGTCCAAGGAAGGAACAGTGGTGAACCGGCGACAGGGTCATGGGCGGCCGATGCACATGGGGAGCGAAGGCTGGCCTGTGTGGTCCGATCAAACAGACAAACTACTTTAGCTCAAATTGCTCAAGTTAACGCTGGTTCTGATAAAAAGCTGTCAAAATACACAGTGCATCGCAGTTTGTTGGGTATGGGGCTGCATAGCCGCAGACTAGTCAGGGTGCCCATGCTGACCCCTGTCCACTGCCGAAAGCGCCAACAGTGGGCATGTGAGCATCAGAACTGGACCACGGAGCAATGGAAGAAGGTGGCCTGGTCTGATGAATCACGTTTTCTTTTATATCACGTGGATGGCCGGGTGCGTGAGCGTCGCTTACCTGGGGAACACATGGCACCAGGATGCACTATGGGAAGAAGGCAAGCCGGCGGAGGCAGTGTGATGCTTTGGACAAAATATTTCTGCTGGGAAACCTTGAGTCCTGCCATCTAGGTGGATCTTACTTTGACATGTACAACCTACCTAAGCATTGTTCCAGACCATGTAGAGCCTTTCATGAAAACGGTATTCCCTGGTGACTGTGGCCTCTTTTAGCAGGATAAATGGTTCAGGAATGGTTTGAGGAGCACAACAACAAGTTTTCGAGGTTTTGACTTGGCCTCCAAATTCCCCAGATCTCAATCCAATCGAGCATCTGTGGGATGTGCTGAACAAACAAGACAGATCCATGGAGGCCCCACCTCGCAAGTTACAGGACTTAAAGGATCTGCTGCTAACATATTGGTGCCAGATACCACAGCACACCTTCAGGGGTCTAGTGGAGACCATGCCTTGACGGGTCAGGGCTGTTTTGGCAGCAAAAGGGGGACCAACACAATATTAGGAAGATGGTCATAATGTTATGCCTGATCAGTGCATAGTATATAGAATATATATATATATATATATGTGTGTGACCCTGGACCAAAAAAAACAGTAATAAGTCGCACGGGTATATTTGTGGCAATAGCCAACAATACATTGCAATACATTTGCACCCTCAGATTCCAGATTTCTCGACCAAGTACTGTCCTATCCTAACAAACCATACATCAATGGAAAGCTTATTTATTCAGCATTGATGTATAAATCTCAATTTCAAAAAATTGACCCGTATGACTGGTTTTGTGGTCCAGGGTCACATATAGTTTTTAAAAATATAAAATATTGCATAATATATAATAATTATTTGTTTGTTTGCAGTTTAACTTAAAAGGTCTTTTAACTCTAAAATTTGTATGGTAACTTTTTGCTGTAGGTCAGCATTTTTATAACAAAAACCTGCACAACAGCATAAAAGTAGAATAATAAATGAAGTCTGCTGCATAAATTCTGACATTACTAACACATAAATTGTTGCAACCGCAATTGATCTAGTGTGTAGAAATGGACTTAGTCAGCTGAATTTAAATAGACTCTTGAATAGAATAAAATGAGCCTGCAGTTGAGACAGCACATTCACTGCAAAGACAACTGTTTCACTGAATGAGAAGGTGGAGATTCACTTGAGATTCTTATTGGTTACATCACAGTGTGTCTCTCGGGGTACCCGGTAAAACACTCCATGTGACAGAGATAGCTGGCTTTAGGAATCAGACACATTTATCAAGCCTAAGAAGACAGCAGCTCTGTAGCCGATGGGAGCTGATGGGAGGGATGGCCTGCTCCCGGCCTCAGCAGTAGCTGCTGTTGACAATTTTGTCACCTTCTGGAAGATGAATAGGTGAAAGGCTTTGAGGGATGAGGGGAGAAGAGACTGGGAACGTGTGATCCCCAGTGGAGTTCTTGACAGTCCGTAATCTGCTCTTCACTAGGTCTGGCTGTCACCCTTCATCGTCTCAGATGGCGACTTCTGCCAAACTTTGTGTGAGAGCCCCGTCGTCTCTCTGTCTCTCTGTCTTCCCCCGGCTCTCTTTTTCTTCATCAACACATGACTTTCAGAATGAAATGTAACATGAGGATGTTCAAGAAAGATGTAACGCTCCAACAAGAGGCTCATGCTGTGTTCAAGTCATGCTGGGAAGTCATAATTTCAACCTGATGTGTGTAAGGGATTTTGGACTAAATAAAATGGGCTTGCTGGACAGTTTAATTTTTTTTTTTTTTAACTTCCAGGCAATTAACCCTATTTAGACGGTAATTGTTTCTTTTAGGGGCATAAGTTATTTTCAGCATTTACAGGGGTTAGTCTGTGATTTTATTGCCGTCTAGATACAAAATGTCTGTGTTTTTCTCCCACCACCCAGGTAAAAATCTCCGTCTGAATTACTTACAGTTTTTTGCCAAACACCAAGGTCTTTTTTTTTTTTTATTTAATTGCCGTCCGAATCCACATCTGTTTTTACGGGAAGGGATCAATTCAAAAATCAATGTTTAAATCCTTTTTGAGTGTAAAGATGTACACTTACTGAAATGCTGGAAAGTATTTACAAGAACAATATTTCATCACCACTCCGCCACAGCGAGTGGGAGCTCTTAAAAACAAAAAGAAGAAAAGCACGTAAACATTTGAAATGGGCCATTATTATGGCAGCAACAGGTATGCAATACAATTTTAAAATATGTATTATGTAAAATTATACATTACAAAACATAAACCGAGCAGATTTATGTTTACCTTATGTAAATGTTACATCCACCAGCTGAAGTGCTTATGATCTCCACCAGAGGGCACTCCTCCTGACTCCCTTGCTTTCCCATTATGAACTTCGATTCCCATAACCCGTTGCCTGGACTCATTATTGTTTGATCACTTCCACCTGTGTCTCATTATCTGGTTAAACTCTGCCTATATAAGCCCAGTGTTTTCACACATTCATTTGCGAAGTCTTGTATGTTCAGTGTTATATTGCAGTTCTGAGCCCTTGTATCCTGGTTTCCTATGTCTTAGTTTTGATTTTCTGTCTGTTGTCCTGGATTTCCCTGTGTTTTCTGCCCTGGTGTTTATTGTCTGGATTATGCACTGTGTTTTGACCTATGGCCTGTTACATGGATTATGATTCTGGATTGCCTAATAAAGCTGCATTTGGATCTTCACCCAAGTCTCTGAGCAGTCTGTAACAGTAAATAAGAGGTTGCAGTAACTTATTTCTGCTAATTTCCACATTTTTAAAATGACATTCATTATTTTGAGAGATCAAAAGGAAAGCCCATTTCAATTATAGCATGTCTACAGGAGATTTAAATAATCAAATAATAAATACATAATTTCCTATTATTACATTAGATATCAATTTATTCTTATTATACCAAGCATATGACATTTTATTTACAGCTGACACCCATGTGACTAACAACGTGAGCTGTGCATTCCCAGGTTTGTAGGATCACGTGCTGCGTTCATGTCATGTCGTAATTACATAATTAATAAAGCTCTGTATGCTTTTGAATTGCTTTCGCTTTGATATCACAGTGATCGGTCTGCACAGCGCCGCTTCAAGTCGAACACATTAGGCTTGTTCGAGATGCATTAGCGTATGACATCAATGTACCGTGAGAGCGATTCAAAAGCATAAGGAGTCGTTATGGAGCGCTCTCCAATCGCTCTCGCAGTACCTTGATGTTATACACCGATCGGTCTGATCATACCGCCGATGCATCTCAAACAAGCCTATCCTAAATCTGCAGTGGTCAGGTGGTACAGCGGCCATGTGGTACAAGGTCGTAGCTCTCCAAAAATTATGAGTTTACATTGTACGTTGTAATTACAAGTTCTACAAGCATGTGAAGGTGTTCAGAAGCACAGTTCAGAATCGTTATGGTAATTACGACATGGTGTGAACGCAGCTACAGAACTCGCTCCTCCACAGTGAATAAATCGCCATCCGAATGCATGAATTTTACCACTGAGGTGCCTTGCAAATTTATTTTTACAAACGTCCACATGAGAAATGAGGAGTTATCTTCTTTACGTGGGTTGTGCATCAGCACGCCTCCTCAGCACGGAAGAATCTAATGTTTTGATGTGTATGTGTGGGTTGTCTATCATTGCACCAGTTGTCAACGATGATTGTCATTTTGAACTTTCTCGATTACAAGCCGTCATCAAAATGACAAGTTTAATTACATTCCAGCAGCTGTAAGAAGAGGCCACAAACGATCCGCCACCTGCAGCAATCACACACCCGATATAGCCTACTAGCCGGGACTCCTTTATTTATACAGACGTGACGTAATGACGCAAAGACGAATGGCGGAAGCTCGTACTGTATTTCCCTGCGGAAACCTACCAGTACCACTCAAATTAGAACACATTATTACAACTTTACCATTGTGAATCGGGCTAAGGTAAGGAGATCGTTTTGAACACTGGCTGGTAATGTACTTGCTCAAAAATTTATTTTTGATCATTTTTAACCAAAAAAAGTTATGGACTGCAGCTTTGAGCTAATCCTCAAGTACAAGGATTCCCAAGTAAATAAATATTCATTTGACGCACCCCCTGAGATTTATAACTTAAAGGGATAGTTTCAAAAATTCTGCCATCGTTTACTCACCCTCAGGTTGTTCCAAACCTGTATGAATTTCTTTCCTCTGCTGAACACAAGATATTTTGAAGAATCAGTGCGTTTACATCATAATGCGATTATAATGGGATTTTGGCAATATTGCGATTAAACTTTACCTCATGTAAAAGCAATACTTCGATCAAACATTAAGCTCATAATGTAGTAACAATATTCGCATTAAACTATATGGCGTATGCCGATTTTAATCGCAATAAAGAGACATCTTGATCTCATTATTACGGCTCTGACCAAAGTGACCAAAGTGCGCATGTGCTCGGTTCTACACGGTTGTTCACACAACTTCATGAATGAACTCTGTGACATTATTCTGAAGTTTTCTCTTCTCCAAATCGCTAAACTCTGTCAACACAACTCGCTGTGCAGTCTCTCCTCCGTATCTTCATCCAGACGGTGTAAGGAACGCAAGGCAGCACATAGGCAAACCCGGCATTGCGATGTTTATCACGGCGCCAAATAATATCCAGTACGTTCTTATAAATGTATTTTGAATTTGGTGTAAGTAGTTTAAAACAATGGCCGTTACATGTATACTGTATGCCTATCTGAGTGTAGAATAACCACACAATAATCATAATAATGAAAATTGCATGTAAACTGGAGTTACTCTGATTATAGTGAATAGTCAATGTCGGTAACCAAACAGTTGATGGGCCCCATTGACTTCCATAGTATTTTTTTTTTTCATACTATAGAAGTCACATTTGCATGTTCACAATTCTCTGATGCAGGTAAACAAATAAAATATTTAATCTTTTTAGATCTTTTTCATATCATCATTTTTACCTTTCATGATTTAATTAATTACTAGCTTTTCTTCAACTCACAAACTTCTGCTATTACCCCGGATTGGGACAACAGAAAAAAAATATTTTGCTATTGGTTATTGTGTATTTGTTTTGTTTTGGCTAGTTCAATATGTTCTTTCGGACTTGAATGTGTGTCTGATATTATAAGAACAGCAGCCCAACTTGCATGTAGGAACTTCCCAGGTGGACTTGAAGGCAGCATATCCACTTAGAATCATGTCTCCTTAACCTCAAACTGAATAGTATTTTTTGTCCAGCTTCGCTGCTGTTCATCAACAAAACACAAACTGCATACAGACTAAATTGTACTATCTACAATCACAATTACAACTAAATTCTCACTCAGAAGCTCAGGGCTTAAAGAAAATGCAAAGTTTCCCAGCTAGTTATGACTTGATGGCGTCATTCATGTGCACTTAACTCGTAAACGCGATCCTTCCTACATGACTTGAATGCGGCATTAATGAAGATGACAGACAAGAACACAGGTGCTCAAAGAAAGCCGTCCATCACAGGCTGATTTTCAGAGAAACACAAAAGCTAGTTAGAGGTCACTTGAGGACCCATCAGGCATTAATTGGGCTGTACTTTATTGTGTTTTTGCAGGAAAAGACCCTTCCGTCCAATCAAAGTGTTGAAAAGGTCCTTCAGGATTTGAGTGTGATGGGAATGGCAGTGGCTCTCCAGAGGTCTAAGTAGGAAACTGGATGATGAGCGGAAAAATGCTGTCCTTTCTGCCCACTGTACACCTCACAAGTGCAACCAATTAGAGTAATTTAAAACAGGAGACATGTCCAATTAATAGTTTGTTCAGAGAAAGCAGAAATGGTGTAGAGTGGTTTGAGGCAGGTCGAAAGCAGGAAGAAAATTGGCAATTATTTACGTCTCACATGCCAACGCCATTATCTGCCCATTCACTCTCAACAGGGATTCCTGTAAATAAACAATGGAATGGGCAAAAAGCAAGGGGTGGCGGGTGGGTGGTGGAGGGCAGAACAGGACCACTAGGAGAAAAAGGTACTCGTGATGGGAGGCACTGAACCAGAACTTTGCATAATACCCCTTTAGGCAAAAGCGGCAAACTGACAGGGGCATCTGAACTGCGGACATGCCTAACTAGCCAATGGAGCCATTAGGACGGCCTGGTGCGGAGTTTTGCCTTCACATGTCAAATCATGCATGCTCGCTCATCTTTTCCTCACCAGACAACACATCAAAACCTTTCCCGTTCCATTCTCTCGACACCGCACACGGCAATTTATATTGATCACTCTGACATTCCGCTTGTGAGTGCGATCATTCGACGGTGTGGCAAGATTTGGGCAGCACTTACCGCTTCCAGAATATGGCAGGAGATGTGCCATAAGTAGTTTGCACGGTGGGGGGAGAGCATCTCCGCTACATCTGGCCATTTTTTATCTGCATGTTTTATGTGTATTATGGGGTGGAGGGAATTAGCATATAAACTATTCGCTTGCTTGGTGATTTCTGCTTTGGTGCAGTCAACCTAAGCGTTCGACTGACCTTTAAAAACCTTACAAAAGTCAATCTAAAAATGTCTAGAGTTAACTTTTTTTTGTTTGGGTGAATTCATTCTTTTAGGTCCAACACATATAAGCATGGCAGCCATTAGCAAACATTGATCTCCTACTATTATATACTAATTTTCAGACAACTGGGAATCTGGACCCTGCTTTAGTAATTGTACAGCTACAAACTGCAGCGTATATGCACACGGTCCAGTTAATGAAGATCCTAGGCACCACAGTAAAGGGCAGTTTGAGTCACAAACATTGATGAGTGATGGAGGAAAAGCTTACAAAGTTCAAAATCCAGATATCCCATGAGATTTAGACATGTCCCATGATTTAGACGTGCCCCATGAGATTTAGACAAAGAGTTTATATTTGTGATAAATATATAAGGACAGATTCAGATTGTAAATGCCATGTGACTAATATGAAGTCACTGGAAAATGACATCCTGACAGGCCTCAAGGTGACTGATGGCACCACAACATTGTGAACTCAAGCCCTTGAGTGCATGAAATGCAACAGTGAAAAGTATGTCTTAAAAAAACAGTCACTTGCTGTTTTCATCTACTATAATACTGTATAATGAAACATGAACTATTGAAAATATTGAAATAACAAAATGTTAAACAAAAATGTTAAATGGCTGTTCAAAGACACTTTCTGCATTATTTTGTAGCTGAGTCATGATAAAAAAATATGGTGAAAAACCTGTCCCTTGACTTTTCAGTTATTAATAAATTTACAATAGAAATAGTAAATCGTCCGCATGATTTATAAATCGAGGGAATGAATTAGTAAATCGTGCGCACAATTTACTTTATTTTCTTGTATGTCATGTGCGAGGCTCTGTAGATTAGTACTATCTGGTGGAAATCAATGTCCGAAATCATTCACATGCCAATCTTGGAGGACAAAGTTGCTGTAAAAACTCTTACACCCTCTGGTGGCTGGGAGGGTAAGTCTGCTGAGGCAGAGCAAAAACAGCAGAAGTTTTCTACGTTTTATGCACCCTGTGTGATACAAGAGTTACTTCCAAACTGTGATGGCTGGAATGTGTGATGATGGTTGGCATAACACCGTGTCTACACCGCTAGCTACCGTTGACGCGTCGCACCACAACAGCTAGAAGCTGTCTACACTGGATGTGACAATGCGACCATTACAAATCCATTTGTCCTTCCTATGAGAAGTATCGCGAGTGCTTGGGGTACGTCATAACTAGAACGAGGATTTGTCGTTTCGACATCCAGTGTAGACAACATAACTGATTATAATGGTTTATATTGTCTTTTGTAGCGTCGCATCGCGGTGTAAGGCTAATCAACATCATCAAGTTTTGGTGTCTTACAAGAAAAATGAATGCTAACAGTGTAACCTGTTTGGTATTGATCATTTTTTTCTTATTCCAGTAACCAAATTCTGTGTGTATAGAACAGGATTGAGTACTACAGTAAATACAGGACTTGAGGTCCTGGGTCCTGGTCAAAAGAAATTGGGTTCTACAGTGTCTGAAATCATTTTTAAGAGTATGTTTTGGTTGAGTGAAATCCATGTTTGAAAGATTCTCTTAATAGTTTTACTAACTCTCTAGTTAGGTTTGCATAGACAAACATGTCCTGTCAAGACTATCGAGAGCTGAACTGCTACCCGTGATTGACCTTGGTTTGACCTCTGTGCTGTGGAGGTGGCAATTACTCAACACCTAATTTCGTGACAAATGTTTTAAAGATCTGGATTGAGATGAGATTTTGAGCGATCAGTTTGTTCTTATCTTCAGCAGCTAATGACATTCTGAAGATCATCATCATTTCCTCTGCAAAGCCTCGGTCTTCCCGAGAGGCAGCGTTAAATGAACCTCGCTCAGGCCAAATCAGCTTAACTTCCTCTCAGCATGATAACGATACCGTCTCTTGCCCCCGGGATGATTCTCTCGGTGGGTGAGTGATGACAAACACCCCCATCTCCATCACCCACCGCATCAGTCCCAATCTTCCAGATAAACGAGGGTAACTAGAACGACGACTTGCATATCTCCATAAAAATAACAGAGGATGAGGAAGCCATTTCCCTTATTTGGCTTCAATGGTAGGGATGCTTGACACTGTAGCTTGCCAAAGCTACAAGCTGCTCATAATGTAAAGTCTTTTGAAAAAGTAGTTAGCTCAAGGAGGTTTAATACCTCGAGGGAGTTATCCATTAGGGTAGCTTTTATGAAAGTTGTTGGCAACATTACAAGCTACTAAGAAAAAAATATATACATGCACAACTTTTGTTTCAATCGGACTGAATTCATTCCGATTGATGAATCTGATAGTGTTTACATAAACGCTAAACAAAGTGATTGAGTTGATGTGCTTATTTATATGTCACAAGCTTCAAATCGGAATTGATTTTTTGACATGCGCACACTATGCAGAGTTTCCCGCTGTTTGCGCATAATAACGATTCTCCTACATTGGTTCTTTATTTGTTTTAAATAACAGACTTAATATTTATCAATTTCTGTTCATAATTTGGAGACAATAAGCACATAAACCGTTTTGACGTGCTGCTTATATTTACCACGCAGTAAAAATGCCCCTCCGTGTCCCAAAACCAGTCGTCTGTGGATGAGAATCCGAAACAAGGACTGGTGGGACATTGTCCTGCTCCACATCACATACGCTGAGTGAAAGGATAATTTAAGAATGACAAGACACTCATTTATATGACACTTTATTCAACAGGAATAACAGCTCGTTCCGCACAACATACGTCATTACGCTATTTCTACATCATTGCACATGCGCAGTCCTTTCAGTTTCGGTTTTCAATCCGATCAAGTGTTTACATGTCCTCTCGATCGGATTAGAAAAGGAATTAACCACCCCTTTCAATCCGAACGAAATTACATTTGAATCAAGCTCATTTGGATCGATTAAGGTGTTTACATGAAGGCTTTTCAGTCCGATTGAGCCGTCAATCCGATTACGAATGGATTATTGTGTTGCATGTAAACGTAACACAACATAGATATCATTAGCTAATACATAAACTAAAGCTGCTTAAGAGGAAAACATCTATAATATAATCATAGGCGGAGAGTGAACCAACTCCAGTGTAAGGCTAGGGAGATGCGCTTCCCCTTGAAAATGTAATGCAAAAAAAAAGCTACAAAAATGTAAATAGACTTCCTTGAGATAGTTTCAAGTTATATGTCACCACATGACCTACACATCCCAGCATAAACGCTCCTGATAAATTATTTGTTATTAAAGTGTCTACGTTCACAAACCACTGTTAATTTTAACAGAAAAACAAGCATACTATATGCATGATTTAGCGTGGCAGAAAAAGCGCTTGCTTTATAGTTTCTAAAAAGTTGTCACTCATCTTAGTTCATCGTTTTCTCACAAAGTTCTGTTATAATCAATGAAACTGACTGCGCAATGAATCTCTTATTTACATAATGTCTATACTTTGTTATAATGAGAGGATTTGTGAACATGCAAAACTCTGAATCCACTCACCAACCCTTAAAACGCTGGAGATTTTGTTCAGTGTTAACATAAACACCTCTGATTGGCCATTGCATTCAAGAAATCAACAGATATGTTTGTGATTGGCTACATTGCTCAAAGCTGCAAAAACATGTTGTAAATAGAAACCTTCCAGATACGCACTGGATCGTTTGCCAAATGTTTTCGCCAATATGCTTTCGCCAATATGCAATATGCGGAGAAAACTGACCCTAGACCATCAGTAATAAGCAGCTTTTCCCTCTAAAAGTAATCAGAACCAGCAGCAGGCAGACTACAGCATTCCACGCTAGTCTCAAGTCCGTGGCCATGGGAAGGCTAAGCTTTGCACAGCCTATATAATATAATAAATATAGGCTATATAATTAAACTATAACCATATTTTTCTGGCACAAAACAATTAGGGTTTTTCCAATTAATTAATCTTAAGTGGGGTGACAGCATTACGGTTGAACAGATACATTTATACTCAATACAACTAGAAAACTAAAATACACTCACTTAAATTTTTGTAACTGGATTGAAAAAGTGGTAGCACTTAGCTTAATCAGTTAAAAACAAAATAAGATGCCATGCAGAGAGAAGAATCAGTGACGTTTATTCACGTGAACTGTCCAAACAAACCGATTCACTATAATGAACTGAACTTTCTATATATGGAGGTCGGGGTTTCTATTTAGCACTAACCAATTAATTTGAATAAAATGAACTTCCCAGTGCTACATGAGAGAGAGAACCATTTAAGACAAATTGATTTGCTACAGTGAATCAGACTGAGAGAGAGTACTGTTAAGAAAAAAACGATGAATTGTACTTTACAATGTTTCATATAAAAGAGAGGACTGTTTCTAATAAATAGGAATGAATAAAATTTTCCAAACTAGCATATGGAAAAGAGAACCGTTTTGGACAAACACGTTCACTAGAATGAATCTTATAGAGATGACCATTTATGATGAACTGATACACTTAAAGGAACTTACAGTGGGGAGAACAAGTATTTGATACACTGCCGATTTTGCAGGTTTGCCCACTTACAAAGCATGTAGAGGTCTGTAATTTTTATCATAGGTACACTTCAACTGTGAGAGACGGAATGTAAAAATCCAGAAAATCACATTGTATGATTTTTAAATAATTAATTTACATTTTATTGCATGACATAAGTATTTGATCACCTACCAACCAGTAAGAATTCCGGCTCTCACAGACCTGTTAGTTTTTCTTAAAGAAGCCCTCCTGTTCTCCACTCATTACCTGTATTAACTGCACCTGTTTGAACTCGTTACCTGTATAAAAGACACCTGTCCACACACTCAATCAAACAGACTCCAACCTCTCCACAGTGGCCAAGACCAGAGAGCTGTGTAAGGACATCAGGGATAAAATTGTAGACCTGCACAAGGCTGGGATGGGCTACAGGACAATAGGCAAGCAGCTTGGTGAGAAGGCAACAACTGTTGGCGCAATTATTAGAAAATGGAAGAAGTTCAAGATGACGGTCAGTCTCCCTTGGTCTGGGGCACCATGCAAGATCTCACCTTGTGGGGCATCAATGATCATAAGGAAGGTGAGGGATCAGCCCAGAACTACACGGCAGGACCTGGTCCATGACCTGAAGAAAGCCGGGGAAATACATAAAGCAAATTTGCCTGTGAATGCTTTATATAAATACAGTATACAGTGGGGAGAACAAGTATTTGATACACTGCCGATTTTGCAGGTTTACCCACTTAGAAAGCATGTAGAAGTCTGTAATTTTTATCATAGGTACTCTTCAACTGTGAGTGACGGAATCTAAAACAAAAATCCAGAAAATCACATTGTATGATTTTTAAGTAATTAATTTGCATTTTATTGCATGACATAAGTATTTGATACATCAGAAAAGCAGAACTTAATATTTGGTACAGAAACCTTTGTTTGCCATTACAGAGATCATACGTTTCCTGTAGTTCTTGACCAGGTTTGCACACACTGCAGCAGGGATTTTGGCCCACTCCTCCATATAGACCTTCTCCAGATCCTTCAGGTTTCGGGGCTGTCGCTGGGCAATACGGACTTTCAGCTCCCTCCAAAGATTTTCTATTGGGTTCAGGTCTGGAGACTGGCTAGGCCACTCCAGGACCTTGAGATGCTTCTTACGGAGCCACTCCTTAGTTGCCCTGGCTGTGTGTTTCGGGTCACTGTCATGCTGGAAGACCCAGCCATGACCCATCTTCAGTGCTCTTACTGAGGGAAGGAGGTTGTTGGCCAAGATCACGATACATGGCCCCATCCATCCTCCCCTCAATACGGTGCAGTCGTCCTGTCCCCTTTGCAGAAAAGCATCCCCAAAGAATGATGTTTCCACCTCCATGCTTCACGGTTGGGATGGTGTTCTTGGGGTTGTACTCATCCTTCTTCTTCCTCAAAACACGGTGAGTGGAGTTTAGACCAAAAAGCTCTATTTTTGTCTCATCAGACCACATGACCTTCTCCCATTCCTCCTCTGGATCATCCAGATGGTCATTGGCAAACTTCAGATGGGCCTGGACATGCGCTGGCTTGAGCAGGGGGACCTTGCGTGCGCTGCAGGATTTTAATCCATGACGGCGTAGTGTGTTACTAATGGTTTTCTTTGAGACTGTGGTCCCAGCTCTCTTCATGTCATTGACCAGGTCCTGCCGTGTAGTTCTGGGCTGATCCCTCACCTTCCTCATGATCATTAATGCCCCACGAGGTGAGATCTTGCATGGTGCCCCAGACCGAGGGAGATTGACCGTCATCTTGAACTTCTTCCATTTTCTAATAATTGCGCCAACAGTTGTTGCCTTCTCACCAAGCTGCTTGCCTATTGTCCTGTAGCCCATCCCAGCATTGTGCAGGTCTACAATTTTATCCCTGATGTCCTTACATAGCTCTCTGGTCTTGCCCATTGTGGAGAGGTTGGAGTCTGTTTGATTGAGTGTGTGGACAGGTGTCTTTTATACAGGTAACGAGTTCAAACAGGTGCAGTTAATACAGGTAATGAGTGGAGAACAGGAGGGCTTCTTAAAGAAAAACTAACAGGTCTGTGAGAGCCGAAATTCTTACTGGTTGGTAGGTGATCAAATACTTATGTCATGCAAAATGCAAATTAATTATTTAAAAATCATACAGTGTGATTTTCTGGATTTTTGTTTTAGATTCCGTCTCTCACAGTTGAAGTGTACCTATGATAAAAATTACAGACCTCTACATGCTTTGTAAGTGGGCAAACCTGCAGTGTATCAAATACTTGTTCTCCCCACTGTAGGTAGGTCTAAATCCGAGTGATCACTTATATCAGTGTTATATATATCGTCCAGCCCTAACACTTGTACAATTTTTGTCAGTGTTTATTTAAAAACATCCAATTATGCAGAATATAAGATGGTAAATATTCAATTGATGAGTTGTCAATACAATATATAACAATACAATATATAGGGTATAATTTTACCTCAAAATTCAACATATTGACACAAAATGATAACTGCAAATCCACGTTTCGCTGCCTGGAGTTCAGTTGTTTCTGTGAATTGCAGCGATCCATTTGCTTCTCTTTTCTGTAGCTTTCGGCAGTCTGTGAAAATATACTTCAGATTTCTTGTCAAATCTATTTGTAGTCAATCTCAAAGCTCTTTCCCGTTTTAAATGAGTTTTGTGTGTTTTTCGCGGCATTCACGCTGAAAACCAGTGCTGCCACTCAGTCTTTTTGCCACTCAGTAGGCGTAACACCGGCGGTGATATCACATGCATCCCCTCTATTCAGACTTATGGGATGAACTTATTCACTAGAAGGAATTGAACTTCCCGATCCAAAAAGGACTTTTTTGAACAAACTGTCAGTAGAATAAATCAGACTTTCCAACACTAAATATGATAAACAGCTACAAGCACAAACAATGTGACATTAAAAACAGCAATGTAGCATGTGTTTGCTACACTGCTACTCTTGGGAAAAAGTAGCTTGTTAAAAAGATACACTATTTTGAAAGCAGCTAAACTGAGCTACTGTCATGCTACTGAAAAATGTAGTTACTGCTGTCACTACTTTTAGTTAGCTATCCCCAGTTCTATTGAGCACACTTCTGTTTTACTCTTTTTCTTTAATTCCCGTCTCTCACTTTCTCCATCTCTCTCTCTGATTGATGGGATGTGAGTTGTGGTATACCGCACTTGCTCAAAGTTCAGACAAGCTTAAAGATGTCAGTACCAGCAACCTTATGGATAAGCCATGGACACCTTCTCACTGTCTCTTCTGACAGTGTCAGCGAGAAGACGGACTGATGAGGAATGAGACTGGGAAGATGGATGCTGGGCAAGGAGAGCAGGAAGATGGATGAATGGGAAAGGTGCGAAGAAAGATGGATAGATGTCTCACCTGTCAAACACATTACCAGTCATGTGTGAGGGGCATCAGTCTTAACTGAGTCCAAGACTCCAAATTAAATCAATCGCAGCAGAGCATGATGCATCAATTCCTAATCATTCAAAACCACTTTGTTTTTTCCAACTGCAAGTTCACGTTAAGAGAAAATTCAAGTGTTGGAGCTAGTAGTTAGCATGTGTACATTTTATTTATTTACTCATTTGGCAGACACTTTGCATTCAAGGTATACAATTTATTTGTTCATGCATTCCCTGGAATCATATCCATGACCTTGGTGTTGCTAGTGCTATACTGTTTGAGCTGTCAGGAAGGTGTTTTAATAGTCAAAAATAGAGTTATTGGGCCCTATCATACACCTGGTGCAATGCGACGCCAGGCGCGACTCAAGTGTTTTTTGCTAGTTTCAGCCCAACGCAGTTATCATTTTCACATCCAGCACCACGTTGTTTAAATAGCAAATGCACTCACACCCATGGGCATGCTGGTCTGAAACTGAGGTGTGTTCAGGCACATTGTTGGCGCGTTGCTATTTTGAGGCAACTGAAATCGACTGCACCATTGACCAACAAAAACCTGGTCAAAATCAATACGCAGTATTCTTTGTGTTATTTAAAGGCGTTAGTAATGTGCGCCTATAGGCGGGTGCACAATGCGTGTACATTCTCAAAAAAATAGGCCAAACAATGTTAAATCACTTCAATCAATTAGAGTGAGCCCTTAGAGTCTTCCTTTGAGAGCTATTTAATCAAATATTAAAAATGCAATTCATACAATTAAAGACTTGAATACATCTCTCTACAGAGTAAATGTATGTAGCCTATATACTTTTCGGAATTTTTTTTTTTTTTACACTCTAAAAGCCCTAATCGGGCAAGGCTAGTTTTCACAGAGGACATTAGAGAAATTCACAGATGTACTTTGTAATTGTAATCCTGTCTGAATCTGCCAAGTCTGTTTCTCACACCTCTGTAAAAAATTCCAGAGAAAATTATTTCATCAAACTCAATAGTCCTAGTCTAATCCCGTTGACAAACCTGAGCACTACTGTTTGTGCACTAATCTTACATGCTTCACCTTTCAGTATGAATGGCATTCCACAAAAAAAAGTAATATAATAAAGTTAAGGAGAGCCAAATCGTAAAAACTCCTAAGACTTGCGAGCAGCAGCAGGTAAGATGCATGTCTAGATTTCTCTGCTCAGTTATGTGGATTTATTATAAGCATCAACTTCTATAAACTTTTGCTGAAGTTCATTTAAATAAGGTTTTTATATAAATTAAAATTATATAAAATTAATTCATTAAAAGAACTACAGTAAAACACACTTCTACCTCTTTAATAAACATAGAGATGTTAGTCCCGTCTCAATCGGTATAAAATGTACAAAGATTTGATTTGAATTGAATTGAACTCAAACATTGTTTAGAAAAATAGTCCTGTTCGAATAGGGCTTTATGTCATCACCCAGATAGCATTATGACATTGATACAATGTTGAGTTTTGATCCAATCCATCATTTTGGTTGAGATTGAAATTTCAATGTTTAAAGTATGTTGGATCAGCATTGAAATTGTGATGAAAGTCGACAGCACACATGGGTGGAGACAGTGACATTGAGCTAACAGTGATTTGTAGTTGATGACCACAAGATCATGCAGGTGTGTATCTTTGCAGAACACTAGTGAGTGTTTCCCAATCAGTGGGGCGTTTTCAAACCATGATGGGCTTTTTCAGCCGCTTTACCCGATTTGCTCTAATCCACTGGGGGCTTGCTTTAGGGGTGGGCCTTCATGATTTTAGCAAGTCTGTTGAAAAATGGTTGAAAAACATCCATTGTAGTTTGAAATTGGCCACTGATTGGTAAACGCCCATTTTGGTTTTGCACACTCTAAAAACTTTTACTATAATTTACTCAATTTTTTTGGTGAAACATTTTTACACTCAAAAATATTAATTGAATTTTAAAGAAGTGAACTCAATTACATACATCGTATGAAATGAATAAATGTAAGTAAAAAAAATTAAGTAGATCTGAGTAACTGCATTTGGTACATTAACAAATAAAATTGAGTAGAAATAATTGGGGGAAAACATTTAAAAACCAATATTTATGAGTAATATTAACTGTTTTTATTTATGAGTAATATTAACTTTTATAGTATTAATATTAACTTTTTTTATTTCCTCTAAACCTTTGTAAAATACTCCAAACAACAACAGGTACACATGACATTGGCCTTTATTGTCCATGAGTACAGCAATACAGCATATTTTATACTGTTTTAACATGTATACATGTAACAAACATATTAGAAGTAAAAATGAAACAGAAGTAATTCAAGTGTAATCAACCGGTCTGTTATCCATTTCCACCGTATCAGCGCTGGTTCTCGTGCCGGAGTGGGACTCGCGCTCTGCGGGTGAACTTTGAACTTCAGACCGCTGTCTGTTTCACTCGTAGCCGAAAGATGCTGCGAACCGCCTGACTCCATAACCTGCCCATAAACAAACAGTGCACAGTTCTGAGAACATTTTATCATCCAAATTAATTATATTCATTATCTTTAGGAATAAAGTCGTGTGTTTTGAGCAAGGCACCAGGCGTTTCAAAGACAGACGCCACACTTGTTTAGGTGACTCACATTGCATCCCTGTATGTAGTTTTGTTTTAAATAAAATAATAATAATAAAATAAAAGCAATAATAAAATTTTATAATAATAAAAGCAAATTAATGATTTTATAGATAAATTAAAATACACAAACCTGAATTTCACAGAGGAAATGCACCAATTCTGTGATGCTGAGAAGAGAGAACTACTCTAGAGACTGGAGAGAATTCAAACAGCCCGCACTTACCCAACCGTTGAGTCGTCGAGTCGTCGTCACGTCGGAGGGTGGGGGAGGGGTGCATTGTTTTAATTGAGTAAACTTACTCAATTTCTTAAGTGTGTGTTAAAGATTAATAATGTTGATTTGAATGAAGTAATATTTTTGGTTCTTGAAACAGATCAGTTTAATTCTCCATTCTTAAATATTTTGATAGAAATTTATATTAAATAAATGATAGAAAATAGAAATATATTAAATGTATTTTAAATAAATAATTGGTTAGTCAAATACTAAATTCTTTTAGTGAAAAAAACTTAAATATAACTGTACATTTTAGACAAAATTAACTGTTGGATTTTTAGTCAATTATTTTGGTATGTTCAACTCAAACCATCAAGTAAATGACATTCAGAGATTTTAAGTTAATAAAGTTAATTATTACTGTGATATTTACTAAGCCACTGAATTATTTTTTAGAGTGCATGTGTACTTCTTGCTTCTTGCTTGCTATCTGGGCAATCTACTTGATTTCATTCAGACTGCTTTTATGAATCCAATCAATCCAAGTAACTGTTCTGTAAACTTGAAATCTCCTACAAACATTTTCCATGCGAGTTTCCCGCATGACTGGCACACATGTTGAGTGTTCATCTGTCCCATGAGTCTCACAGTTCAACCTTTAGTCCTCATTTTCTGTAGGCCGGTCCTGCTTTGGTCTGGGTCGTGAGGCCAGCGTTCATCCAGTCCTCGAGCAAAGAGCACCAGAACAGCTAAAGGCAAATTCCAATAGTTTTCCAGCAGGGGCTTCAATCCCCACTGAGAGTGTTGATGGCTCCGGAACATAACGAGGACAGGGGTGGGTATCGACGCAATCCCTCATTGAAAACATACGGAGAGCCAACAGGAGAACAGGGTCTGATAAACAATCTGTCTGTGCACAAATCAATTAGAAGAGGCCGTCTAAATGTCGGCACTGGGGTGCGTTCAAACACATGCACTCAAACACACCCTCAAAAAGCATTACAAGAAAACATAGACACATCTCTATTGCTTTATTACATTTTCAAAACGCAGGTGGCAACAGTAGGCATAGCGAAGGGCCTCCATGGGCTTATATGAATAACTTAGAGACCACCGACGGCTGCTCCTGATAGCTGGAAAACTCATGATGGCTTTTGAGTGAGAACTCCAGGGCGGGAAGTGATCGCCACATGCATCTTTGAACTGTTGTCTAACTGCTGGTGGCAGCACAGAGCTGTTGCAGTGCCGACGGCGAGCGGGGCAGAATTGCCTCAGTCTGGTGCCACCATCAGATGCAGAGGAAGATGGAGATGTGCAGTTAAGAGCCTCGTTTAGCGAGGACACAGATGCTCCACCTGCCTCCCATTGTGAATATGTATGTGTGATGTTTGAGAGAGACTGGGAAAGGATTTTCACTTGGGGAAGCCTCAAGTGTTTTTAGGTTGTAAATAACCAAAAGTTGTGACGCAACTAAATGCTAGTTCAATAAACAATTTTGTAGCTTTTCTAACAAACAACTAGCAACATGTTCTCACTCCCAACTCGTCACATATTGGTCAGGACCCCTCGGCGTAATTTTTTAACACACAGGGTACCCCTTTAGCATAATTTTTTGAGGTGCAGGGTATTCTATTGCGTTCAGTAGTTTGCCTTATGCGTCAGACCAATTTATTGAATTCTTTGCATTTGTAAAAGTAGAAATTATTTTATAAATATTTATACTTTCATAGATACCCTAAACACACCCACTTCTCAACAGTATAAAACATGTACCAGGCAAATAAAAGTACAGTCACAGGTATTAATTTCAAAAACTGTATAAAAGCCTAAATCAAAACAAAAAAAACACAGTATAAAAAGTATTACAAACAACTCGTGTTGTGTTCCAAGTCTTCTGAATCCATACAATATTTTATACGAAGAACAGAGTGGAACTTAAGGTTTTAATAGCCGAAAATGATCCTGCACTATGAACACACGCAGTCATATTTCATTCAAAAGATACACCCGAACTTTAGCATGACGCAATCCGTCACAAGACACACAAGAGTCAGTGCAATTAGTGCAATAGTGCAAATAGTCTTATCTTGTCTTATCTTCCTGTTTGTGTTTTATATTATGTATTATAGCAAATAGGTAGATTTAGGGGTAGGGGTTGGTTACATGCTCAAAAATTTCTAAATAGTGTAAAAATACTAAAATAAATGTAAATAAAATTATGCTGGCTGATTAAAACTGAAAATCACACCCCAATATATACACTATATTGCCAAAAGTTTTGGGACGCCTGCCTTTACATTGCACATGAACTTTAATGACATCCGTAGGGTTTAATATAAAGTTGGCCCACCCTTTCCAGCTATAACAGCTTCAACTCTTCTGGGAAGGCTTTCCACAAGGTTTAGTAGTGTGTTTTGGGAATTTTTGACCATTCTTCTAGAAGCGCACTTGTGAGGTCAGGCACTGATGTTGGACGAGAACGCCTGGCTTGCAGTTTCTGCTCTAATGCATCCAAAAGGTGTTCTATCAGGTTGAGGTCAGGACTCTGTGCAGGCCAGTCAAGTTCCTCCACATCAAACTCGCTCATCCATGTATTTATGGACCTTGCTTTGTGCACTGGTGCGCAGTCATGTTGGAACAGGAAAAGGCCATCCCCAAACTTTTCCCACAAAGTTGGGAGAATGAAATTGTCCAAAATGTCTTGGTATGGTGAAACAAGAGTTCCTTTCACTGGAACTAAGCGGCCAACCCCAACCCCTGAAAAACAACTCCACAGCATAATCCTTACACCAAACTTTACACTTGGCATAATGCAGTCAGGCAAGTACCGTTCTCCTGGCAACCGCCAAACCCAGACTCGTCCATCGGATTGCCAGACAGAGAAGCGTGATTCGTCACTCCAGAGAACACGTCTCCACTGCTCTAGAGTCCAGTGGTGGCGTGCTTTACACCACTGCATCCGACGCTTTGTATTGCACTTGGTGATGTAAGGTTTGGATGCAGCTGCTCGGCCATGGACGCACTGTTCTCGAGCTAATCTGAAGGCCACACGAAGTTTGAAGGTCTGTAGCTATTGACTCTGCAGAAAGTTGGCGACTTCTGCGCAGTGTGCGCCTCAGCATGCGCTGACCCCGCTCTGTGATTTTACGTGGCCTACCACTTCGTGGCTGAGTTGCTGTTGTTCCCAATTGCTTCCACTTTGTTATAATACCACTAACCGTTAGCCGTGGAATATTTAGTAGTGAGGAAATTTCACAAATGGACTTATTGCACAGGTGGCAACCTATCACGGTACCACACTTGAATTCACTGAGCTCCTGAGAGCGACCCATTCTTTCACAAATGTTTGTAGAAGCAGTCTGCATGCCTAGGTGCTTGATTTTATACATTTGTGGCCATGGAAGTGATTGGAACACCTGAATTCAATGATTTGGAGGGGTGTCCCAATACTTTTGGCAATTTATTGTACATTATAATGGCAAAAGTATACCCCAATATATCTAATTTCATTGAGACAAAATTCCTATGCCATTCCAATGTCTGTGTATGATCCAAATGTTTTTCATTGAATGCAATAGAGTACTGTGCACGTCGAAAAATTACGCTAAAGGGGTATCCTGTGCTTAAAAAGAGACGACGAGGGGTCCTGAACAAGTGTCAATATGTGACGAGTTGGGAGTGAAAATGCATTGCAACAAACTATCCAGCATCGCTGCAACAATAGGATGGATGGATGGATGGATCAGCATAGTATGCCTAAGAAGATTGTACAAACCACTGGCACCAATGGTCTCTACAAGGATACAATGTACTTCAAGAGACATAAAGAGGAAAGAAAAGTTTTTTCAAAAAACTTCATTGTTAGCACATAAAATAATGCTCAGATTAAATTATGAATTATATCATCAGATAGCTAGAAGCGTTAACATTTTTTTGTATTAGTACTTTGTAGAGTAGCTAACTCAAAGGAAGTGGTTACATGGTTAGCATGGTTAGCATGGTTCAGTAAGCCCCTGCTACGGTTACATTCGGCAATGCTAACGCTAACAGATAGCGCTCCCCTAAACTACTTTGTCAAAAGAGTAGTTTGACTGTAGTTTATCTGCTTTAAATTATGAGTAGCCTGTAGCTTAGAATGCTTCATTACAAAGTAGTTTCACCAGCACTGATAACTGAATTAATAGTATCGAACTGTTTATCTTATTTTTGTAAAATCTTACTTAGTTGAACAGATTAGTTTGAGTTAAATCTAATTGTTCTGAACAGAATAAAGTTGATAAACAGACAAAAGAAGACAACAAGTGCTTCCACTCACAGCCGACTGATAATGAGCAACTGAGCATTACCTGAGTCGACTCGCTCCGTCATTAAGAGCCTGCTGGGGGAGCTGCCTCTGGACGTCTAATTACACACACAGGATTGTGGTGTCACTCCTAAACTCCGCTGTCATCGGACACAGATGGGGTTTGATACCTTTAATTAGTGTGCGCTGCTCCCTACACAGCTCTCGGGTGCTAATCAGAGACAACAGCGTGCAGTACATCAACATATGACCCCACTGCGGTCACACTGCGCCCCTGCCGGGCCTCATATGGCAGTGGAGACGCAGGGGAATAATCTATTAAATACTCGACAGGAGATCGAAAGAGATGAGAGGCGAGATGATGGCTTGAACTGTGACCAGAAGAGCATGAAGGGAAAATGAAGGCCCACAGCTCTCTCTCTCTAGAATGAAGAGATTAGAGATCTTAAAAAGCAGTAGGAGATGAGTGAGATGTTGGAATTAGTGAGAAGTGTGAGGCATCACTTACGAGTGTGTGTGCGTGAGTACATACTGCTCAAGTGTGTGCATGTGTGAGTGTGGGGGCACACATATAAAAGGCCACACTACAGGTGTGACTAGCAGAAATACTCAACATTTCTTTGGTACCGCTGTGCGTGTTGGATGAAAGAAAAGGTCAGTAGGTGTGTTCGACTTGATGCGGTGTTGCGTCTGACTTAAAGCAGTGCATGCCGTTTAGAAATTTTGTCCGACTTGAGACACCGTCAACGCCACGTGACTGTGACGTATGCCATCAAAGTACCACGAGAGCAATTCGAGGGCAGCCGGCTGGCTCATTCTGCGCAGCTTCTCCAGAGCGCCTACACAAGCTCTGATGACGTCACAGCTGTTTCACAATATGGCAGGATTCACCAAAGACAACGATCATGTGTGTTTTGTGTAGGGATGTGGCTGAAGCCTAAATCCGAATTTGGAAAAACATGGAAAATGAGTAGCGCATTCTACGGAGCTCCTAAAGGGACATGGTTAGACTTGCTGCAGTAGTCGGTTACATTACTGTACATCAGATTTTACTTATCACATGAAGATAGTAAAGAGAGATGACAGACAGGACGATGACGGAGGATTTGGTGCACAACAGATCCTGAGCTTCATTGTCAAATATCTTATCTTGTAAAATGTGTGGTCAACTCAGTACCTCCGCTCCCTTTACACATGTATGCGTGATCGTGAATTCAGAATGAAAGTGAAAAGCAAGCAATATAATTACCAAACTATATAATTGCGAGAGAACACAAAATCATTGGAATATATTTTTTCTCCCATTTCCAGTGCTCGAAGTGGGCCTTTACACACCGGTATACAGTACCATCACTTCTATATTTTAATCTTTAGAGTACCTTCACTTTTCTTGCATACCGCCACTTCACACATGTTGCCAGTACTTTGCCACTCAGAGTCAAAGTCAGTGTCTCGGTGAATAGTCATTGTAGAAATCTTAAATGTGATATGATTTTCATATGCCAGCCGACAGTGGCGGATCCTGTCACAGGCAATATAGGCAGCCGCATAGGATGGCAACATGCTGAGGGGCAGCATTGGGGCACCGGCCGCACATGCACCTTTCAAACACAACTTTCTTCTCTTCTTTATAATTAATTTGAGGCAGTTTCTATGGCTTTATTTAATGAAAATCTTGAGAGCGTGTTATTGTAACGCGAGAGAGCATCCATCCATGTAATTCATGAGAATCTCTCAGCGTGCATTATTTTAAATAGGTATTTATTAAATTTAATTTAGTGAATTTTTTTTTTTTTTTTTTTTGTATGTAGTTGTACAATGAAAGTTTATCAATGTATCCGGGTGAGTACTTTTTCTTTTCCACTTCAAGCACTGCCCATTTCGTATTTTTTCCATCACCATATCCCTTTAGGAACTCCGTAGAATGCTCATTTAGTTTCCAAATATAGTATTCGGCTTCGGGCACATCCCTAGTTTTGTGTTTATTCTTGTGATGCTCACAAATTTGTGTTTTATAAGAGTAAAGACTATTTTCATGTAACCTTACACCGTGTCCTAACTACATGCGACGCGACGCCGCGACACGCGATAAAAGGTATCTTTTCCATGTTAATTAGAGTTTTTGTCCTAACCAGCAGCTGAAACAACAACACAAAACATGACAATGATAATCTCAGGTAATGTTTATGTCCTTTATTTAATATTAAAAGCGTGTAATGTGACTTTGAATATCATTTAGTGCTCCCAGCTTTGTCGTACTAAAAGCAACAAAGGATAATTCACCTCAGATCTTGAAATTAAACAAATTGACAAACGTTCAAACTGTGAACAAACAAGTATATTCTATGACAAAGATTGTTTTAGCAACTCAGTATGTATTTTTAGTAATGTTTAAATGGTGTAATATTTGTGAATTTGATTATGTACTTATCCATTTCCTTGCGAGTGCCGTCGAGATTAATCTCTGGTGCCGTACACTTGCCGAGAGAGCCCGCCCAATCTTATCGCGTCGCGTGTAGTTAGGACACGGTGTTAGTGTTATATTGTGTCATTTATTAAAAATAAAACTTTATCTAAAAAATTAGATCCACTTTATTGCTATTTACATAGTATAGGTTTATGTTGAACTTTATTCTTGTACATATGGCACTGTATTAAGCAGTCCATAATGCATTGAAGGAAAAGTGTTTCTGTTGCTTCATGAAAATGTCTGAAACATCAAATAATATATTTGTATGTTTGACAAATATTGCATCTGTGATAAAGTATGCAAATATCACGCGAGCATCACTATGAGAAGCAGAAAGCAGAAAAATGTTTGGAATAACATGAGGGTGAGTAAATGACAGAATTTTCAGAAACTATGGCAACCAACTAAAGAGTATTAGTAATCTTGATTTAATTGAGTTAACAAAAGACTAAGAGTTAAATGAAAACAAGAAACAAACAGGGATGTGATAGAAATTTGTGTCTTTTTGATTATGGCATTTCAAAATAATCCAAATATAATTACATTTGAAGATTAGAGCTTTTCAATTATCCAGTTTTCTCTTGTTTTAAAAAAGTATGGTATCTACTAATAATGCAGACTTACAGAGTGGTGCAGGAATGAATCCTAAATTTTTGAACTTCCAGTTCCATTGTCCTAATGTCAATGGGTTTTTGGATAGATGCTTGAAATAAGATCTGTGGTTAACACAAGCTCAAAATATTTTCACGTTTTATTCTACGACATAAAATACATAAGTAATACCCCTGTAACGGTTGGTGAACCAGGAACAGGCTGAAGACTCAGAAGATCAAAATACAAACTTAAACTTTAATAATGATGCTCAGGAACAAATAGAAAGGCAGGGAAACATGACTAAACAAAGGCAGTGACTAGACAAAGACTGAAGGTGAGGGTGCAACTTAAGTAGTGAACAGAAACAAGATAAGTGGAGACCACGGAGGCGCCGGAAGTTCAGGAGACCACGGAGGCGGCAAAAGCTCAGGAGACCACGGAGGCGCCAGAAGCTCAGGTAGCCATGGCGGCTCGGGCAGTTCAGGGAGCCATGGCGGTTTGGGCAGTTCAGGTAGACATGGCGGCTCGGGCAGTTCAGGGAGCCATGGCGGCGCAGACCCGGCGCAGACCCCCCCCCCGGCAAATACATTATAGCGCGAACAAATTCATATGTTGTTAAGCACGGTTAAACACCACTGACGGAAAGATGGATTTTCTGAAATACTACCTTGAAGATGAACAAAAATACAAATGTATCTTAAAAGGTAATGACGACAAAGGAGAATGCCAGTGCAGGGAGGTGATTACAACTACAAAAGGTTCATTGTGGAATCTTAAAAGGCACATGTCAAGGAAACACGATAAAGTGTTCCACTCACACTTGGAAAGAAAATCTAAAGGTTGGTAATACATATCTTTGTCTGAATTGTCTCTCTAAATTATAGGTAGAAATTGCAACATTCTAATCTAATCGCTATCTCACCTGTAATGTCCCGAATTAAATTGAATTAAACTTTAACAAACTAAACCACCAACACCAACTGAATTAATTAATTTGTGGCTTTTACTGATTACTATATAAAATAAATTTTAGCGCCATAATATGTACTATTTAGATGTATTTGTAGAGGAAGAAGCACAGCAAACATGTAAAGAAGCAGAGAGCAGTAGATTTAAAAGCTTCTTTCAACAACGAACAACAAAAATAAATATATCACAGGAGAGTAAGAGTGAACTGGACCAGGCCTTCTTTAAAATGGTCTATATGGACTATGAGCCACTCACCAAAGGAGAAAAAGAAGGGATGCGTTATTTTGCGAACACTGCACAGCCTGGCTACATTCCACCTTGCTACAGCACGGTCCGCGACACACTCATGCCACATGCTTTATTAGAGTTGGAGAATAAGCTGCGCGTTCTGCTACAGCGCTGCAATGGACTCTCATAGGCCATTGATATTTGGACAAGCCGATGGGGTCACAGTTTTCTGAGTATTGTGGGCAGTTTTATTGATGAAAACTTTCAAGGCCACACTGTTCTGCTGAGCTGTGAACACATCCAGGGACACCACACAGCGAAGCACATTTATGAAAAATACGAGGAGGTCCTGAGACGCTGGAATGTCCAACGTGGTGTGATCAGAGTGGTTACTGATAGTGCCAGAAATATGGTGAAAGCATTCAATTTGCCTGGTTTCAATGAATTTGGGGATCTGCTGGACCAAGATGTTGGGGACGGGGAGACAGATGTTGAGGGTGCTGTTCCAGATGATGCACTCCTGCAGCTCCATGCAGACCAGCTGGCCATCCAGTTGAACATGATGGTAGAGCACTGTCACAGAATCAAATCTTCACCTGAGATGTCCGATCCACTTACTCCAACTGGCTCTTAAAGATGCAATCACGAAGCATAGTGCAGTCAATTCAATAACCAACAAGGTCGGAAAACTAGTCAAAACAGTCAGAAAAAGCACACTGAACACAGAGGAAATCGATAAATTAGGTGTTCGTCCCACAACTGCATGCGCAACCAGATGGAACAGTCAGTTGCGGATGATCGAGTCGGTGCTTAAAATGTTTGAGAAGGACGCGCTGTGGCAAAACAGGCTGACATCGATCACAGATGATGGGAAAATCACATGCAATGATGTTCTCATGCTTCAAGGCTTAGTGAGTACTCACACCATTTGCCGAACTAACAGATAGTTTACAAATGGAACTGGGAAACCTGCGGATGATCCTGCCAGCAGTTGCAGAAATACACAGAATGATGGCTAGTGTCTGCAGTCCACTGGAAATAGCTGCATTCACAGAAACACTAGCTGCGAACTTTTCAACTTGTTATAAAAGGTTTTATGACGACACCCATGTTATTCTGGCTGCATTGTTAGACCCACACTTTAAGAACGAGTGGATCGCAAGAGATGAAAAGGCAAGTAATTCACTAAAGCCACATTTGGAAATTAACCATGGTTTTATTATAGTAAAAGTGTAGTAATGGTAAAAATCAACAAAAATATTACAATGCATTAATTAATTTGAAATAATTACATAAACACATAAAATAAAAAAAATAAATAATAATAATAATAATAATAAAAGGGTACAATATTCGTAATTGTACAATAACATAATTGTATTGTTCTTGTAGGTTCAAGGCAAACAGATTGAGATCCGGGAGTTATTAGTTCGTCAAACACAACTTCTCTGCAGTATGAATAAAGTAGCAGCCCCTTCCCTCGTCGCTGACCCTGAGCCAACAAGCGCAAAGAAAGTCAAGTCAATGTTTCAGTCATACGCAACTGCGACACATTCATCTGCAGCACTAGACTCGCAATGCCAAGAGTGAACCCCAATGTTGACATCCTTAGTTTCTGGAAGGACAACTCTATTACACTGACCCAACTTTCACAAATAGCAAGACGAATATTTAGCATCCCCAGCAGCTCGGCCAGGGCAGAAAGGGTGTTTTCTATTGCTGGCCTGATGTCCAGCACTAATCGCATGTGCTTGACACCTGCCACTCTGCAAAAGCTTGTTTTTCCTGAAAGTGAACGCAGCATTGGAGATATAGTTTTGATGATTACAAATTCAACCAACCTTTTTGTCGTTCAGAGAGTTACAGTTCTTAATGTTAATGCCTATAAAAGTTTAAAGAGAAGGCAATAATAGCCTATTTTTTTCATTTGTAAATTTAACTTATTTTAATTTTTTTAGTTTGGTCATTTATGTAATTTAGCCTCATCCAGCATTTTGTTTTATTTTCATTTTGTTCAAAAGTGAGCTAAACGATAGCCCAATTTATTAGCTTAATATTACTGTTCCAATAAAGAACGTTGATTTTTCAACCTAGTATTGTGTATTTATTTTACACTGAATGCATCTTTGAATCTGCACAGAGGTTTGTGATATTTAAAAAAAAAAAAAAAAAATGTTTACAGTGGAGCGTTAATTAGGCACCATTTTTTTCCCATGGAGCAAACACAAAGTGAGGAGGGAGCGAGGAGTGAGCGAGGAGTGAGTGAGGAGGGAGTGGGGAGTGAGCGAGGAGTGGGAAGTGGTAAACCCAGAGCGGAGCGGGAGCAGAGTGATTATGAAATGCTTTGAGCGCGGAGCGAAAATTCTTGCCACTCTGCTCTGGACGGACTCTGGTCACGGGCCGGAGCCGTCACCGGACTCTATTAGCCAGTGGTTCCCCACTGGACTCTGGACGGAGACAGGAGGCGTCCACTTGGCTGGAGTGGAATGGGGTGACTGTGGCAGAGTGGTCATCACAATGGACTGGTATGTGGAGGGTGAGGGTTTAGGGTGAGCTGGAGTGCCTACATGCTTTCGGGTAGGGACCGGACAATGATTGTCCTCATAAACAGCCTCAACTATGAAATCAGAACCATTTAAATAAAGGACATAATTAATGAAGCCGGTTACAGACCTATAACAATTGCCAGGAGAAAGGTCCTGAAATAAGTCATCGTCCAGTCCAATCCGAAAGCAGACATTGACCATCTGATCACTCCAGCTCACCAGATAGCAATACTCAATTCCTCCACATACCACTCCAAAGGAGGACCGCTCTGGTGGATGGAGAAGAGGAGGTGATCTTCAGCCATTTTTGGTGTGGGTCTAGTCATCTGTAACGGTCGGTGAACCAGGAACAGGCTGAAGACTCAGAAGATCAAAATACAAACTTAAACTTTGATGATGATGATGATGATGATGCTATATATTTACTTTTTTAAGTTTTAAATATGGATATAAAAGAAGGCCTTTATTAACCACCTGGAACGTGTGGATTACTTTACTTTTATAATGTATGGATGCACTTTTTTGGGCTTCAAATTTTGGGCTGCCATTCACTGCCATTATAAAGCTTGGATTAGCCAGGACATTTTTTAATATAACTCCGATTGTATTCGTCTGAACATATACACCTAGGATGGCTTGAGGGTGAATAAATTGTGGGATGCCATTTTTGGGTGAACTATCCCTTTAAACAGGTAAACTTATCTACTCATATTGTGTTTATACTCATGCGCTTGTAAACTATTCTAACTCAAACTTTCCAACTTGTAGATTTTAAATAAAGATTGAATGAGTTGCCAGAAGCTTATTGGTGGTGACACTGAAGTCATGTGTAGTTTGCTCATAGACTAACTTTAGCTTTTCACTTCTTCATTTGTGAAAATGTGTAATAATCAAACTTTTTGGGACACTGATATTATTTTCTGCAATTATCCAAAGGTCAATGGAGCAATCCTATTGGCCTTTTGTTGAGGGAACCAGGGTGATGCTAACTTCTGTGTCATTCCTGCAGCAGTCTGTTCTTTTGCTGTAATTCAAATGTAATATTTTTTAAACTCACTCTGAGTAAAAACCCCATATCAGTTATTCGTGACCTTTTCAGTTGCAGATGCTTTAAAGACAAAGCCATAACCACCATAGACACTGAGGTGACAAGTACCACCCCCCAATAATTAGATATGGCCATGTGATCTTAACCTTTTTTATGTAAAATAAAACAGATTTTGTAAGGGCTAATTGATTTTAAAAAGATTTTTCAGAACTATTAATACGTGTTAAAAAGTTAAATGATGGTAAAAAAAAAGAAAAAAAATACCTTTATAAATCACAGGAGTCTTGTGACTCCCTGACAAATTCCCCAGCAACTTTTAAATTGGACTCTCAAAGTTGCCTTACCTCTATAAACATAAAAGTTTACGTTTTTATTGTAAACTCTGCATAAAAAGTGCAGCAAGCAATAATCTCTCAGCAAATAAGACTCAGCGGCCTATTTATACCTGTTATGACTCTAAAAAGATCTGCAAAAAAAAACAGCGGCAGATTTTCACACTGCCTTCTACAAGCCCAAATGACTTTTTCATGAGCCTAATAGGAAATTATGGGTTATTATATTCTGCCGCTTGACACCCTGATTATAAAATAGTGCAACACAAAGAACTGTAGGAGAGTGGGAGAGGAAAAAATGAGCCGGGGAAGAATGTACCACTTTATTTTGAAAAGAATCACATTCTCTAATTCATTACTCTCCCAAGAAGCAATATACACCTCATTACACTAAAATGAACGGAAAAAATAATTTTCCCGCCTTACATTTGCTCATGACTGCGACCTAATCCTCAGGGCCTCGGGGTAACCTACACTACTCCCCCAACATCCACCCCCCGAAAAATCTCATCAGCCCTCATTTGCCTCTAATTCAGCTATCTGTTCAAGTTTAACCATCCATCTGCCCCTCTCAGCCGACAGTGGATAAGACTATAGCGAAATGTATACCATGTTTTACGAGATTTACAGCAACTACATTCATCACTAAGAAAGAAGTCTCAAGAGTTTCTTGAGTGTTCAACCATTAAGATAAAGACTGTTAACTAGAAAACAATTATGCGCCGACAAGCCCTTAAGAGCCTCAATTCTCTACTTTTGAACATCACAAAAGTGCCTTTTGCCCATAAATTATGAAGTAACAACAGTCTCTGAAGTCCTGCAGGCCTTGTTGGAACAAATCATTACGTTAACACGTTAAAACACAAGATATATGGCCATGCTGCGCCAAAAGAAGACTTTTTGGAACCGTTTTTTGGCACAGTTGTGAAATTCTCCACATTTACTAGCAGTCCATCGAGAGATGACAGATTCATTGGCTTTCTGATGACTGATGGAGCACTTTTTTTAATATTAGTGTTTTGTTTTGTTTTTGTTTTTTATAGTTACCAAGGCTTTTGGACTTTAAAGTATTTTTAGGATTGTTCTGGCACTGTTCTCAAACGCAAAGAAAGGATGTGAGAGATAAGTTGATCATGTCAAAGCAATCTGTCACAAACAGAATGAATAATATTTGTCTTTTTATTTTTTAACACCTTTCTTTTTATTTTCAGACAACTGAATTGATTTTACTTAAGTGCATTTGATAAGCATGTTTTTTTTTGGGTTTTTTTTTTTTATTTTTGGTTTAACTCCTTAAGCCCTGAAGGCATTTTTAGAGTTGTTTTTTCTGAGTAACATACACTATATTGCCAAAAGTATAAGGACAAAACGTATAAAGTATAAAAACAAGCACCTAGGCATGCAGACTACTTCTACAAACATTTGTGAAAGAATGGGTTGCTCTCAGGAGCTCAGTGAATTCAAGTGTGGTACCGTGACCACCTGTGCAATAAGTCCATTCATGAAATTTCCTCACTACTAAATATTCTACGGTCAACTGTTAGTGGTATTATAACAAAGTGGAAGCAATTGGGAACAAAAGCAACTCAGCCATGAAGTGGCAGGCCACATAAAATCACAGAGCAGGGTCAGCGCATGCTGAGGCGCACAGTGCGCAGAAGTCGCCAACTTTCAAGTCAATAGCTATAGATCTCCAAACTTCGTGTGGCCTTCAGATTAGCTCAAGAACAGCGCGTAGAGAGCTTCATTGAATGGGTTTCCATGGCTGAGCAGCTGCATCCAAGCCTTACATCACCAAGTGCAATGCAAAGCGTCGGATGCAGTGGTGTAAAGCACGCCGCCACTGGACTCTAGAGCAGTGGAGACGTGTTCTCTGGAGTGACGAATCACGCTTCTCTGTCTGGCAATCCGATGGATGAGTCTGGGTTTGGTGGTTGCCAGGAGAACGGTACTTGCCTGACTGCATTGTGCCAAGTGTAAAGTTTGGTGGAGGGGGGATTATGGTGTGGGGTTGTTTTTCAGGGGTTGGGCTTGGCCCCTTAGTTCCAGTGAAAGGAACACTTGATGCTTTAGCATACCAAGACATTTTGGACAATTTCATGCTCTCAACTTTGTGGGAACAATTTAGGGATGGCCCCTTCCTGTTCCAACATGACTGCGCACCAGTGCACAAAGCAAGGTCCATAAAGACATGGATGAGCGAGTTTGGTGTGGAGGAACTTGACTGGCCTGCACAGAGTCCTGACCTCAAGTCGACAGAACACCTTTTGGATGAATTAGAGCGGAGACTGCGAGCCAGGCTTTCTGCCTTATCATTTTTTTCATCCAACATCAGTGCCTGACCTCACAAATGCGCTTCTAGAAGAATGGACAAAAATTCCCATAAACACATTCCTAAACCTTGTGGAAAGCCTTCCCAGGAGAGTTGAAGCTGTTATAGCTGCAAAGGGTGGGCCAACTCCATATTAAACCCTAAGGATTAAGAATGGGATGTCATTAAAGTTCATGTGCATGTAAAGGCAGGCGTCCCAAATTATTGCCCACTTTTGGCAATATAGTGTAAACAAAAGTAAAGACTCATAACTCCAAAACTATAGCAAGGAGAGTCAAAAGGTAGGTATCGTTTGATAAACATTTTTTACATTTTTCATTACATTTGGACATACTTATGCTGAGAAACTGTTTTCTTTGGAAAACTTTTGCTTCCCAACATTCCAAAGCCTCATGTCATACTTTTTACTGCACTTTGTTTCATATTGAATTTCATTTAATACTTAATTACATTAGAAATCTAGTACTTTCTTACTTTTACTCAAGTAAAAGTAAATTCAAAGTTTTACTTGAGTACAATTTGAATGTAATTAAGTATTAAATTACATCACGAAAGTAATACAAAAGTATTAAAGGTAAAAAAAAAAAAAACTTTTAATTATGAAATGTAGTGCAGTACAAAGTACGACATTATGCTTTGGAATCTAGTGAAGTAAAATTTTCCAAAGAAAAACACTCAATTAAAAAAAAAAACACTCAAAAACACAATTTACTTGACTAAAGTAAAAAATACTTCACTACTGTCCACCTCTGGATTGACGCAATGGATTATGTTGATTTTGGACTCATTTCAATCAGGAGCATCCACTGTATGTAATGATGTGCCATTTTCTATGATCTGTGCATGTTTTATGAAGTTATGAGTGAAAATCTACATATCTAAATCTACATATTTGTTTTTAGTTAGCGCCTGTGGAGTTTTATTTGTCGTAACTCCGTGAGGAATATCTCGTGATCGACGTAATGGATTATGTTGACTCATTTTAATCATGAGAATCTTCTGTAAATAATGATGTGCCATTGTCCACAATCGGAGCATGTTTCATGATGTTACAAGCGGAAACGTGACATAATTGTCACATCCGCATATTATTTACATACGGGTCTTGCGGGGCTTCACGTACAAAAACGCGCTCAACCGCCGGTGGTTTAAAGGGTTATCTCAAATTATGTTGTGTTATCTTTTTGAGCTGGATTAGTTATTACGACCATGAAGTTACCTCAGATACAAATAAGTGGAATTAACTACAGCACATTATTACACAGCCGTTGATTCTGATTGACAAATAAATGCCAAACTGTATATTTAACCATTGTCCACAGCAACATACCGTGGTATTTTTTATGTCTCTGATATCGCCGAAGTCCCTTTTAAGGAAAGTCTGTTCACTCGGCAGCAATAAAAACTGACATGAACTGTGTAAAAATAGCATTAAAAAAATATTTCGGGTTGATCCAGCCAATGTGCATGTGCAGTCCTAAGCATAAATCTCAGTTTCTATGGGAACTGGAGACTCTTGCTGTGTTCACACCATGTTTTTGCTCCTTTTTTGGCTGTGTTTTGATCTGGAGATTCCGTATAACAGTGAAAACACAGGAAGCCAGAAAATTCCGTCAATGGCAGGAATAAACCTATAGTTTATTTAGCGGAACATTAGATGTATAAAAACAGTATTGTATGACATCTGTTTATTTTTTGGATTATTCTTGCATTATTAGGACAGAAAAAAACAGAAATATTACAACTACTTAACTACATTTTACTGCTGAAGCCAGTGCCATTTTGAGTATTTCCCCATGACGTAAAAGCAGTCAGGTAGTACCAGTTAGTGATTGCTTAAGGGACTGGACTAAAGCCGGGCGTACACGGTGCGATTTTTTGCAGATGATTTTTTTCACTCGCGTGGAAATCGTTGATGCTCGTATGGTCGCGGCTCGCAGCGTGTGAGAATAATTACGAGCTGAGCACGTTACGAGCACCTCACGACCTCCCGATAATTTTTAAACATGTTTAAAAGTTCGGGGAGTCGGCCCGATTTTCAGCAGTGTATAGGCTGTTCCCTATTGTCAAATCATACACAGCCACGTCACATAGGCTAAATCTATGAGTATTATTATACACTGTCACACACGCGCGCACTTTCTCTCTCTCTCTCTCTGGTTGTTTCTATTTAAAGGAATGTCTGCTGTTCTCTGCTTTTCAACAAATAATTTGCACACAAATCATTTTTTCTTTCTTTTTCCTATCCGAAGCTATAGCTGCAACATTGAAAGCTCCAGCTTTGTGTTTGGTGCGAAAACTTACGTGATTGCCTCCGGCTTGCCGTGCATAGTCGTGCCTTGTACCAGCTGCTTTGATGTGATTATCAAGTTAACTGACTTACACCATGTGCAATATCTCACGACCTCCCGAGTGTCTGAATTCGCACAGTGTACGCCTGCCTTAAGAGACAGGATTTATTCTGACATACAGTACTGTGCAAAAGTCTTATGGCTCGTTTCGTGGTACGTTTCAATATAGTTCAGTAGAGTACTCAATTTTTGCCGTTTCCATTGTCAGAAGTTGTGAATGGTCCCCTAATTCCGAACCTTACCGTACCACCGTACCTACACCACGCCTATCATAAGTGTACTGTTGCCAGTGGAAACGCAAGCCGGATCAGGGTTTATGGTCCCGAATCGTACTGTACTGAACTGAACTGTCCACACCATTCGGTGGAAACGAGCCATTAGGCACGCTAGTATTTTCAACCCCCAACAGTGGTTTTAAGCCAGTTATTTATATCTTTTGCTGTAGTGTGTCAGTAGGAATTATCAGTTTTCATTTCCAAAGATTCCTTTTGCCATTAATTGTAATAATCCAGTGAGATTTTTGTATGCACTAGGAGTCTGACAACAGCCGGTATGCTCCACACAGAGATCTGATCTCACCATTATTGAGTCTGTCTGGGATTACATGAAAAAACAGAAAAAACTTACTCCAGAAGAACTGTGGAAGAATAGTGGATTACTCAGTAAAAAATATATCCATGATATTTAATATTTTGGCTTTCATCATTATTTATGTTTGTCTTTCTTCTGAAAAAATATCAACAAAATCAAAAATTTGAGCTGGGGAAGTTTCCAAAATTTGGTTGCTTTGACAAGGAATGACCCCTTTTTTATTTCAGCAGATGGCAGAGCTCGACAATAAGAACTGCTGCATGGCCCGGGGCCAGCGTACACGTCACTCGGGACAATTAACACAACTGTCACTTGCCCGGTCGTGCATTGCGAAAGTTTATAATTTGCACGTTTTTAAGCCTTGCCAATTTAAATATTCAAACACAAGAAGGCGCGAAAGAGAACTCAATCCAATAGACCTTTATCACAGTCCACGTGTCGTCACATCCTGCTTTGTAGTGTAAATGAATTTCCGCCTGCATTAGTATTAATTTTCTTCTCAAAGTTGCGTCGTCCATTGATAAATGGACGACGCAACTTTGAGAAGAAAATTAATACTAATTTAGTAACTTACTTGAACTTAACAATAAACGTCAATATTTACAGCAATCAGGCATAACATTATGACCTAATATTGTGTTGGTCCCGCTTTTGCTGCCAAAACAGCCCTGACCCGTCGAGGCATGGACTCCACTAGAACCCTTAAGGTGTGCTGTGGTATCTGGCACCAAGATGTTAGCAGCAGATCTTTTAAGTCCTGTAATTTGCGAGGTGGGGCCTTCATGGATCGGACATGTTTGTTTAGCACATCCCACAGATGCTCGATTGGATTGAGATCTGGGGAATTTGGAGGTCAAGTCAGCACCTCAAACTCGTTGTTGTGCTCCTCAAACCATTCCTGAACCATTTTTTCTTTGTGGCAGGGCGCATTATCCTGGTAAAAGATGCCACAGTGTTATGAACATTATTGTTTAATACAATAAGTTTCCCCCCAAACCTTTAATTTAATCCCCCCAAAATAGACTTTAGTTGTAATAAATATTTTAAGATGTCTGGAGTAAGGTTTACATAAGGTAACATGAAAATAAGCGGGACAGCCTGAAATCTGCCCCAATGGCTCTGAATTACAGCACACTGCAGTTCCATTTTTCACCACAGATTTACATCATAGACTGTAAAAAAAGATGGACGATGCCCCTTCACTATCTTCTATTGTAGAAAAGTGAAGCTGCCAATGTCAGAAAATGGCGCTGACATCTTGCGCTGATTTGGGACCTGCGTCTGCGCAGTAGTGACCTCGGGACCTGAGTCTGCGCAGTAGAGAACAGGAAGGAGAGCCACGGTATCAAAACCCCGCCCATACTCCCCCAGTACCTGTTAGTACAGTTTACTGCAGAACAACTCATTATGTCAATGTGAAATAAACAGTTATGTAAATTTAGAAATTAAATCTAAAGCTATAATCTCCTCCAGAAAAAAGTCCGTTGGTGCCTCAGTGACAACTTCGCTCAGAGAAGCTGTCAATCTCAGCTGTCAATCATGATGTCACACCCCCGTTTAATAGCATCAAATAACTAACTAAAACTAAACTTATTTTAAAAAATAGGTTAATAAAAAAATTTAGGTAAAACTACCTAAAATGACAGAAACCATCTTCGGAAAAAATTTATTTGAAGTGTAATTTGATTGTTTAGTTTGTCTCGCGTCGCATTAGAATACATGGAGGGGGCGGGGTTTATGTGCTATACTGGGACCAACCACCTGGGGGCGATCGAGACGCTTTGGCTTCACTTTTCAGGACGTGTGCGGCACGCTTGATTTACATTGGCACGCTTGATTTACATTTACAATTGTGGGGCGCTGTAGAGCTGGGGAAAGCTCAGGTGTCACGTGTGCGTGCAGGCAGGAAGACGAAGACAGGTGAATACAGTTCCAAATGTAGTTTAATAACAGGTAATCCAAGAAGCAGGCAGGCAGGAATTCGCACGACACAACTAAATGTGGCAGGTGGAGTGTCTCTAATATTTGTTTTGGCTCTTGGTTTATTATAATGTTTTTTTTTTTGTTTAATGTTTGCGTGTATTTCAAATGGGAAGACACGCCCACTGGCGTTGAGTGGGGTTTTGACATTAAGCACACCTGTGCAGCTCAATCATGGAGGTGCGTTGCTTTATAAAATGCATGTCTAAGTGTGGCATTGTCATTCTTCTCCCTTGTGTCTTCGTATTCTGTGGGGAGAAAAGGTCTATCGCCTTATAATCCCTGTTGCTTTTCCCTGGTGAGTCGCCTGATTTATTGCTCTTTCGCATAATCGCAGATCACAGTCTAAATATATGTTTGTCATTAGGGATGTGTGTGTGTGTGCGCAAAGTGGCGAGCGCAGATAGCATATAGCTCAATGTAGTCTAAAAATGTATTGTGGGTTTTCTTTTTTGGAGGGGGGGTAATCATTTGAAATTGATGTACTATTCGTGCTTTTTATTATATTTGTATTTCAGGTGCAGCCTGAGAGTGCTAGCTGTTGTTTTATATACCCGTTCTGTACTGCTGTTTCACCGTCCTGTTCGTACGGCTGACTGTGTCAGACTGTTGTGAACGTTCTTGTTTGAACCGCTGATCTACCGAGTGCGATAAGACTATTCTGTCCTATCGGTCTGTATGATATGTGATGAAGTATTGGAAGTTTTTGTCTCTTATTCTATTATATTAAATTAACACGCTTCTATCTTGGTGCAGCTAAAGCAGTTTGAACGAGTTAATATTATTAATTGTGATTTAAATTGTCATTTTGATTGGTTATGTATTTTCTTTTTTTTTTGTTTCCTTTTTTTATGCCAAGTCTCCCTTCCAGTGTATATCTACATGGGAAGGATAAGATGTGATACTGAAGCTTAAGAAAAGGGGAGAGTGTATTTCTTTTTTTGGTATTGTTTCTTTTTTTTACTGGTTTGTCACTTGCTTTAAGAATTTATTCACTGATTTGCTGTGTGGTTTGTCCCTTCTGTGAACGTTGGCTTTATTATGGTCTCTTATTAACTGTGGGTATTTAATTGGTAAACTGTCCAAGAGACTCATTTTAGACTCATTTTTTAGTTTTAAAATTAATGATGATTCTTGTGAAATAAATTTGTATCATTTTGGAAAGTCACGTCTCTGTCTTCAACCCAATCCGAACCAGCAGGGTCCTTCATATTATTGTAACTCTTTTTGGGTTCATTTTCTTTGGGGTATTTCTATTTTATTTTCCTAGGGGGAGAAATAACCTAGGTGGCGTAGTCGGGTTTCTTCAACATTTTTAGCCAAAGGTTACAACTTTGGCGTAGTCGGCAGGATGCATATTTGGTGTATAAAGCAGAGACGTGACTCAATTTGTGTTTTTTTTTTTGTGTGTGTGACAATTTTTTTTGTTTGTTTTGTTTTTTAAACAGCAGCTAGTGCATTAGGATATAGTTTTGTACTTTCCTCTCCCTTGTGTTTTGTCTGTTTCATTTAGACTGTCACTATGGAGGATGGGATGCAGCAATTGCAAGACTTGGTGGCCCAACTTAAGGCTGTTAATGAGCGCCTGCATCAAGAACGTTCTGAGGTTTAGGCAAGTTCTAGTGTTGTGCCCCCTGAGGTAGGTGTATTCGTGTACCAGGCGGCACCATGAAGTTTATTCCTGCTACTTGTTCTCAGCAACATACTGGATCAACTGTTGCGTTTGAGCCTTCTAGTGGTGGGTTGGCAGCTGGCTTCTCCTGGCTTCTCCTTGGTTCTCCTGCCATTGTTAAGGTAGTTTCTGGACAGGTTTATATTCCAGTCATTAATGTAGGATTAGTGGATGTTAACCTCTATGCACAAACCATTCTTGGTACCATTAGTCCAGTAACTGTGGTGAGTTTACCCCAAGGTGTAGAGGATGTCTCATTGAATGTACAGGCCACAGTTTCTTCCTAGATGACTGTAGGTCCCATACAAGACAAAATAGATTCTGTTGATCTGTCTCCGCTGACCCTGAAAGAACAGTGTCAAGTCAGGGCTTTGCTATCCAAGTACTCTTCTGTGTTTTCTGCACATGATGGCGATTTGGGCTGTACTACTTTGATCACACATGACATTCCCTTGATTGATGAGGTTCCAGTTAGACAGCATTATAGACGCATTCCTCCCTCAGAATATGAGGTCGTTAAGGCTCATATTAATCAGTTGCTGGAAACTCAAATTATAAGAGAAAGTAGTAGCCCCTATGCTTCTCCCATTGTCCTGGTGAAGAAAAAGGATGGTAGTCTGTGAATGTGTGTTGACTATCGCCAACTTAAAAAGAAAATATTCGTTCCCATTACCAAGAATTGAGGAATCCTTGGATGCTATTTCAGGTGCTAGGTGGTTCACTATAATGGACCTCACTAGTGGCTATAATCAGGTCCCAGTGGCTGAGAAGGACCGGATGAAGACTGCCTTTTGCACACCCTTTGGGTTATATGAGTGGAACAGGATGGCCTTCGGCCTGTGCAATGCACCTAGCACATTCCAGAGATTGATGGAGCGCATGTTTGGCTCACAACATTTTGGCTCACAACATAAACATAACGGTGTCCGGACAAGGAGTGCAGGAGAAGGAACAACTTAAGGCTTGGGACACACTATACGATTTTCACCGTTTTTAAAACTGCGGGAGACCACAGACATAATGACAGTTTCAACCGATTTTTAGCATCATAATCCTCTGAATGCACACTCTAGATGATTCAGACGGACTGCGAGACCACACACTTGTTGATTGTAGGATAGATTTCACAGTGACACGAGATCTCACAGAGACTCGCGAGATCAAACGTGACTTGAGAAGGAAAACAAATGGAGGACAATCAACATTATCAGCTGACTCTCTTGGAGCGTGTTCTGTTTTACAATGAAAAACAAAGTAGAAAAAAGGTGATCTTCTTTCTCAATACTCCACTTCCGTGGCATGTTTGTGGCTGCCAAGTTTCAGCTATTGAAGCACGCAACATCCGGTTGGTTGGCAGAGGCAGACCAATCAAGAGTCGTAAATATCAAACATTTGGGATCGTGGAGGCTCTGACATGATCGGGAGCAGCAAAATAATCATAAAGACACCACACAATTGAGGATTTTTTGGACCTCCTGCCTCCTGTTTGTCCTGCTTAGCTGCCTCCTGTTTGTCCTGCTGACTGCTGTGCTCGCGTGTGCTTTGCTTGCTTTTGAATCTTTATTTGATATCGTTCCCTGTTGTTTAAACTACTAAATATAATTTACCCATCACCATATACTGTCTAAGATTGCCTACGACATTAAATCTGACACCGCTAGCTTTTAATCTAAATCACTATCACGCGTTAGCATTTCGCTAGCCTGTTAGCTTGCCATCTCTGCACTCGGGTCTCTTGTTTTCTGAGTTCATTAAACAACTGTGGTGAGTTGGATTAGTAAATAGACTCCATCAAACAACTGTGGTAAGTTGGATTAATCAACAAATACGGTAAGCCATGTCTTCTTCTCCTGTCATTGTCACTTGCACTGCATGTTTCATGTTTAGTATATCTTTCTCCGTTGGCGAACAGGGCTTCACATGTGATAAATATAAGGAGATAGTCAGGCTGACGGAAAAGATTTCAGAATTAGAGACACGCATCCAGACTTTATTTGAGAGTAGTGAGAATGTAACAGCTTTAGACACTGCTTTGGATGCGAATAGCTTAGTGAGCTCTGTACATTGTTCGGTTCCGGCTGTAGAGCCCGTGCAGGAGGGCAACTGGGTGACGGTGAGACGGCATAGTCGCGGATCAAAAAACCACTCTTCCGTTCCGATTAGAACATCAAACAGGTTCTCCCCACTCAGTGATGCACCCACTGAGAATCCTGTTGAAAGTGCCCTAGTTATTGGCGATTCTATTACACGGAACGTGAAAATAGAGACACCAACCACCATAGTCACATGTTTACCGGGAGCCAGAGCGCCTGACATCAAAGCAAATTTAAAAGTGCTGGCTAATGCTAATCATAAATTCTCTAAGATTATTATTCACGTCGGCACAAATGATGTTCGACTTCGCCAGTCGGAGATCACCAAAATTAACATTAAAGAGGTTTTTAAACTCGCAAGTACGATGGCAGATGACGTTTTTTGCTCTGGTCCCCTCCCCAATAAAAGGAGTGATGAGATACTTAGCAGACTATCATCACTCAATGGCTGGTTGTCTAAGTGGTGTCCGCAAAATAACATAGGGTTCATAGACAATTGGAAAAGCTTTTGGGGCAGACCTGACCTGTTGAAAAAAGATGGTATTCATCCTTCCTGGGATGGTGCCGCTCTCTAGTAATTTGGCACATAGTCTTAGAGCTAAACATTGACTAACTGGGGCCCAGGTCAGGAAGCAGACGGACTGGCTTACCCGACCGCCTGCTAGCTGTCTCACGTCACAGAAGTGACACAGAAGTCAGATAAATCCCAGCACACAGAGACTTTTTCACCTAGATATTATCACATAGAGACTGTGTCTGTTCCACGAATTAGTAAATACAAAAAACCATCAAAACCATTCAACGGTAAAAATTTAATTGATGTCCAACAAATAAACAACAGATATAATACAGATGATCAAATGATCAAAAAGCTCGGGCTGCTGAATATTCGATCCCTTTCCTCAAAAGCGCTTATTGTTAATGATATGATTACAGATCATAACCTAGATGTGCTGTGTTTGACAGAAACCTGGCTAAAACCTGACGATTACATTACTTTAAATGAGTCCACCCCCCAAGATTATTGTTATAAACACGAGCCGCGTCTGAAAGGTAAAGGGGGAGGTGTTGCTGTAATTTATAATAATATCTTCGGTATTACTCAGAAGTCTAGTTTCAAATATAATTCCTTTGAAGTTTTGGTGCTTTATGTAACGTTATGTAGTGAAATTGATAAATCCCGTTTGACATTTGTGCTGGCTACTGTATACAGGCCACCAGGGCACCATACAGACTTTACCAGAGAATTTGCTGATTTTCTATCAGAGTTAGTACTGGCTGCAGATAAAGTCCTAATTGTTGGTGATTTTAATATCCATGTAGACAATGAAAAAGACGCATTGGGATTGGCATTTAGAGACATTCTAAACTCTATTGGAGTAAGGCAACACGTGTCAGGACCCACTCATCGCCGTAATCATACGTTAGACCTAATACTGTCACATGGAATAAATGTTGATACCATTGATATTCTGCAGCAGAGCGATGACATCTCAGATCAATTCCTAGTGTCATGTACACTTCATTTAGCAAAGGCTGCAAAGCCGTCCCCTCACTTCAAATATGGCAGGACTATCACTGCTGCGACTAAAGATTTCTTAGTAAATAATCTTCCTCATCAGTTTCATCTCCTCAGCATCCCAGATAGCCTAGAGGAACTCGATGTTGCAACAGAAACTATTGACTCTCTCTTTTCCAGCACTTTAGACACAGTTGCTCCCCGACGCTTAAAGAAGATTAAAGAAAATAGTCCAACGCCGTGGTACAACGAGCACACCCGGGCCCTTAAAACAGCAGCCAGAAAAATGGAGCGCAGCTGGAAGAAAACAAAACTAGAAGTTTTTCGCATTTCGTGGAAAGAGAGCATGATTCCATACAGAAAGGCCCTAAAAACTGCTAGATCTGCTTATTTCTCGACTCTCTTAGAAGAAAACAAACACAACCCTAGGTATTTATTCGATACAGTGGCTAAATTAACCAAAGATAAAGCTTCACCTTCTGATGTTTGTAAACAGCACAGCAGTAATGACTTTATGAACTTCTTTACCTATAAGATTGATAATATTAGGAAAAAAATTATAACCATGCAGCCGTCTACTACAGTATCACATCAGACAGTGCATTGTAGTGTCACTGAGGAAAAATTACATTCATTCACTGCTATAGGAGAAGAAGAATTGGCTAAACTCGTTAAATCATCAAAATCAACAACATGTATGCTCGACCCCATACCGACTAAACTACTAAAAGAGATGCTTCCAGAGGTCATAGAGCCTCTCCTTAATATCATTAATTCATCCTTGACATTAGGATATGTACCGAAAACTTTTAAGTTGGCTATTATTAAACCACTTATTAAAAAACCGCAACTTGATCCTACAAAATTAGTCAATTACAGGCCAATCTCAAATCTACCCTTTCTGTCAAAAATACTAGAAAAGGCAGTGTCCTCACAATTATGCTCCTTTTTAGAAAGAAATGGTATCTGTGAGGATTTCCAGTCAGGATTTAGACCGTATCATAGTACTGAGACTGCTCTCATCAGAGTAACAAATGATTTACTCTTATCATCCGATCGTGGTTGTATATCTCTATTAGTGTTACTCGATCTTAGCGCTGCATTCGATACTATCGACCACAATATTCTTTTGAATAGACTCGAAAATTATGTTGGCATTAGTGGAACTTCATTGGCATGGTTTAAATCATACTTATCTGACCGTTATCAGTTTGTAGCAGTAAATGAAGAGATGTCACACCGAACACAAGTTCAGTATGGAGTACCGCAGGGCTCAGTGCTAGGACCGTTGCTTTTCACCCTGTACATGCTACCACTGGGAGATATTATTAGGAAGCATGGCGTTAATTTTCATTGTTATGCTGACGATACTCAGCTCTATATTTCTTCACGCCCTGACGAAACTTACCAATTCACAAGATTAACAGAATGCATAGCTGATATAAAAAATTGGATGACTAGTAATTTCCTGCAACTTAATTCAGAAAAAACTGAATTTTTAATCATTGGACAAAAAAACTCCACAAGTAGTAACCTAGAATACTGTCTAACACTCGATGGCTGCTCTGTCAAGTCCTCGTCGTCAGTTAGGAACCTGGGTGTGCTCTTTGATACCAATCTCTCATTTGAAAGCCACGTTTCTAGCATCTGTAAAACTGCATTCTACCATCTTAAAAATATATCTAAATTACGGCACATGCTTTCAATGCAAAATGCTGAACAGTTAGTTCATGCGTTCATGACCTCAAGGCTAGATTATTGTAATGCTCTACTGGGTGGTTGCCCTGCTCGCTTAATAAATAAACTGCAGCTGGTCCAAAACGCAGCAGCTAGAGTTCTTACTAGAACCAGGAAGTATGACCATATTAGCCCGGTTCTGGCAACACTGCATTGGCTCCCTATTAAACATCGTATACATTTTAAAATCTTGCTGATTACTTACAAAGCACTAAATGGTTTAGCGCCCCAGTACTTGAGCGAGCTCTTAACGCATTATACTCCATCACGTTTATTGCGGTCTCAAAATTCTGGCCAGTTGATAATACCTAGAATATCAAAATCAACTGCAGGCGGTCGGTCCTTTTCCTATTTAGCACCTAAACTCTGGAACAGTCTACCTAGCATTGTTCGGGAAGCAGACACACTCTGTCAGTTTAAATCTAGACTAAAAACACATCTCTTTACTATGGCATACACATAAAACATTTTTAATTTCTATTATTCAAATCAGTTAAATGATTGTTTTAGGCTGCATTAACTAGGTCAGCCGGAACCGGGAACACTTCCAATAACACCTGATGTACTCGTTACATCATAAGAAGAATGGCATCTACGCTAATGTTAGTCTCTCTGTTTATCCCGAGGTTTACTGCAGTCGGCCGGATCCGGGCCGTATCCAGACCAGATGGTGGACCTTAGCCTGGACATGACGACCATATCCCTGAAGTGTCTGTAGAGACAATAGTGTCAATTAAACTCCCCCCTGTAAATGCCGCATCGACACGACATCCGAATTAAACCCGTCCCCGGCGTGACAACTCCAATCTTTCGAATAATCCTACGAATATCTATTTATCTAATATGACTTCTGACCTGTAATGTTACCAGAATCATAATCATACACTATTTGTTCGTCGGCCAGAGGGGAACTGGCACCCCGACTGAGCCTGGTTTCTCCCAAGGTTTTTTTTCTCCATTCTGGCCCTGAAGGAGTTTTGGTTCCTTGCCACCGTCGCCTTTGGCTTTGGCTTGCTCAGTTGGGGACACCTAAATTTCAACTATATTACTGATCCGCCCGCATTGACACTATATGATAATTGAAATGAGCTGGATGACATCACCGTTTTCTCCAGAGCGGCTGTACAGCCGAATCAAATTCCGTTGCATCATTTTCCTGTTACCACTGTGAAGCTGCTTTGAAACAATTGCCATTGTGAAAAGCGCTATATAAATAAAGGTGATTTGATTTTGATTTTGATTTAAAAACACATCTCTTTACTATGGCATACACATAAAACATTTTTAATTTCTATTATTCAAATCAGTTAAATGATTGTTTTAGGCTGCATTAACTAGGTCAGCCGGAACCGGGAACACTTCCAATAACACCTGATGTACTCGTTACATCATAAGAAGAATGGCATCTACACTAATGTTAGTCTCTCTATTTATCCCGAGGTTTACTGCAGTCGGCCGGATCCGGGCCGTATCCAGACCAGATGGTGGACCTTAGCCTGGACATGACGACCATATCCCTGAAGTGTCTGTAGAGACCGTGTCAATTAAACTCCCCCCTGTAAATGCCGCATTGACACGACATCCTCATTAAACCCGTCCCCAGCGTGACGACTCCAATCTTTCGAATAATCCTACGAATATCTATTGATCTAATATGACTTCTGACCTGTAATGTTGCCAGAATCATAATCATACACTATTTGTTCGTCGGCCAGAGGAGAACTGGCACCCCGACTGAGCCTGGTTTCTCCCAAGGTTTTTTTCTCCATTCTGGCCCTGAAGGAGTTTTGGTTCCTTGCCACCGTCGCCTTTGGCTTTTGGCTTGCTCAGTTGGGGACACTTAAATTTCAACTATATTACTGATCTGCCCGCATTGACACTATATGATAACTGAAATGAGCTGGATGACATCACCGTTTTCACCAGAGCGGCTGTACAGCTGAATCAAATTCCGTTGCATTATTTTCCTGTTACCACTGTGAAGCTGCTTTGAAACAATTGCCATTGTAAAAAGCGCTATATAAATATAGGTGATTTGATTTGATTTGACAAAAAGTCGCTCGCGACAAGCCTTGAATCGGGCCACGCCCCCCAATCGCAAAAAGGGCTCAAAATCGGGCTTAAAATCTTCAAGTGTGTGGCCAGCCTTAAGCAGTGGACACTAACGAGGATGATTACACACAGCTGACACATATGAACTAACAATGACCATAATAACTATGGAGACAGACGAGTGGGAGTGGGAGCGGGAGTCAGAACAAAGAAACACGTGAAAAATGAAAACAAACTAAAAGTCCATGAACAAAACGAAACAGAATGGTAACATCAGGCACCCGCTGCCCTGCTTAGTATTAGAATACACACCTGCCAAAGCCGTACGTTAAATTTTATTATACCCTGCTCACTTTCCGACTTAAAATCTGAGAAATATTTGTTGCAGAATGCTGAACACATTTACAATTTATTATTGATTGAGTTTATAGAGAGGTCTATGCCTTGGATGAATATTTTGACCTTTACAGACGAGCCCTTACAGACGAGCCGCAGCTGATATAATATATAAAAGCTGTAAAATCCCACTTGATTATGAAAAAGAGAAAGGTCACAAATTTTACAGTCCACCATTTTCCCACTGTCTAACCTGTGCGAATACATGATACTACATAGCTTTTGTTCTGGAATCCATGAGAAACAGCAGCAGTCAATAGAGCCACAGAATAAAAGCAAATCTTCAATCACCTGCTTGAATTGTACTGTTGAGTGTGGTTGAATCTCTACTTCCTCTGAAGTGTCCGTCAACCTTATAGTGAACATCGTCCAATAGATGTGTGTGCAGAGTGAAATAGAGAGTGTGTTTGTGTGTGTGTGTGTGTGTGTGTGTGTTGGGGGGTGTTTAGTGAAGGATTATGCAAATGAAGTTTGAGAGAGAAAAAAATCCTGTCCAAAAATGACTCGGGCGGAACGCTTGCTCAGGCGGGGTGCTTGACTAGCATGTGTGACCGAGCCGCCAATGCCCACGCCTTCCCACAATCCAGCTTTGTTCACTGGGATGTCACCGTGAGGGCCTGTGGAGAGGAAGAAGAGCAAGGAAGAAAAGAGAAGGAACAAAGCGTGGTAGATAACTAAGGAAAGATACTGGTCCATCTTTCCATCTCATTTCTATCATATTTACTGCAGCATAAAGTACACCCTTGGGGACACGGAGCTCAACAGCTTGACTTGAACCTATATGATAGAGAACAGTGTCATGATTTCCTTTCCATTAACTTCTAAAGTTTCCAATAAACTGGTGAAGCTACAATCCAACAATCAGAGGCAATTATTAAAGGTTAATTGGTCAATTCTCTAACCCCTCTGGGGGGAATGTTCTAGTTCCCCACAGCCTAAACTGTGGACTGGTGTTTGGAGTAGCATACTAACATACTATTCTTATTATTCCTGCATACTGTAAATAGTTCTTTTTATGAATAATAGTGGTCAGCTTAGAATGCATAAACTTAAGTTCATTATCATTATTGACGCATTGTTTTTTTCTCCTTATTGCATTACTTTTAAAGTGCCCCTATTATGCTATTTTAAAGGCTCTCAATGGAATAAAAAGGTCTCACTGTAAACCCTAATGCTCAAAATAATGAATTGGTTTGAGTAGGACAAACTTAAATTAAACAAATTAGTTCAGTCAAATGTACATTATGCAAATGTATTTTCTAGTAATGTATAACAGTCACTCAGCAGGATTCGGATTACAAACGACTCGTATAGGCAGTTCAGAGTTGGTTCTTTCTTTTGGGAGACAATAACTTTTTTTATCTTGCACTTTCGAGTTTACAACTTTGCAGTAACGTTTAGCTATATTACACAGTGCATGAAAGGGAATATTTGAAAAACCATAATGGGTCAATTTAATGAATGATATCTTCATAAGTTACAGATATATTTATTTGCCATCTTTTTTATTAATATTTTTTAATTTTAATCTTTTTTATTAATATACTGTTACACATGTGGTTTATTTCTCAACTGTTCCCGACTGTGTTAAATAGAATACTCACTAAGATGGGCATTTTGATACAATTTTGTGTAAAATTTGTCCATTTAAGCAAAAGACAACTCAATTCAGTATTCATGCTGTCTGAGACGTGGCTTTCTGGGCATGCACTTTGGATGTGTACGCACACAAAACTTCTCACACAGCGAATACCAAATTGAATTCACTTTCGCATCTTCTTGTGCTTGAATATTTAAAATGGCAAGGCCTAAAAACAAGTTGAAAGGATGAACTTTCGTGTCATGCAGCGCTAGACTGATCAGGACAGTGAAAGTTCCAACAATTGTCCAGAGCACCGGGCAGTCTGTATTGTCAAGCTGTGCTTTTATTTTGTTTTGGCAAGTATTTAATTATTTTACCCAAAGAAAAACGTTAGATTATGCAACAGACATTACACAACTCAGAGCCTTCACGTAGTTGATTAATCAAAACCAAATTTATCATTATCGTTTTATATTGATCAAAAATCTGCCGATAACTATCGGTGGCCGCTACATCAGTGCATCTATCTATATACACTATATTGTATACCACCCTTTGCAGCTATAACAGCTTCAACGCTTCTGGGAAGGCTTTCCACAAGGTTTAGGAGTGTGTTTATGGGAATTTTTGACCATTCTTCTAGAAGCGCATTTGTGAGGTCAGGCACTGATGTTGGGCGAGAAGGCCTGGCTCGCAGTCTCTGTTCTAATTCATCCCAAAGGTGTTCTATCGGGTTGAGGTCAGGACTCTGTGCAAACCAAACTTGCTCATTTATGTCTTTATGGACCTTGCTTTGTGCACTGGCACGCAGTCATGTTGGAACAGGAAGGGGCCATCCCCAAACTGTTCCCACAAATTTGGGAGCATGAAATTGTCCAAAATGTCTTGGTATGCTGAAGCATTAAGAGTTCCTTTCACTGGAACTAAGGGGCCAAGCCCAACCCCTGAAAAACAACCCCACACCATAATCCCCCCTCCACCAAACCTTACACTTGGCACAATGCAGTCAGGCAAGTACTGTTCTCATGGCAACCGCCAAACCCAGACTCATCCATCAGATTGCCAGACAGAGAAGCGTGATTCGTCACTCCAGAGAACACGTCTCCCTGCTCTAGAGTCCACTGCATCCGATGCTTTGCATTGCACTTGGTGATGCTTGGATGCAGCTGCTTGGACATGGAAACCCATTCCATGAAGCTCTCTACGCACTGTTCTTGAGCTAATCTGAAGGCGATACGAAGTTTGGAGGTCTGTAGCTATTGACTCTGCAGAAAGTTGGCGACTTCTGCGCACTGTGCACCTCAGCATGTGCTGACCCCGCTCTGTGATTTTACGTGGACTACCACTTTGTGGATGAGTTGATGTTGTTCCCAAATGCTTCCACTTTGTTATAATACCACTAACAGTTAACCGTAGAATATTTAGAAGTGAGGAAATTTCACGAATGGACTCACGGTACCACACTTGAATTCACTGAGCTCCTGAGAGCGACCCATTCTTTCACAAATGTTTGTAGAAGCAGTCTGCATGCCTAGGTGCTTGATGTTATACAGCTTTGGCCATGGAAGTGATTGGAACACCTTTTGGCAATATAGTGTTTTTTTTTTTTTTAAGGTGACATGAAATTAAAAATTTTATATAAATATTTTATATATGTATTTTGAGCTTGTACTTACATATTACAATATTTTGCCATAGACTTGTTTTTTTGTCATGACAATAAAGAGAGATTGAAATTGAAAGTGCCCTATGTGGAATTGATGGTAGTTTTTATACATATAAGCAGAAGCTGTCCTAAACTTGAGAAAGAACAAGAGAAGTTTCATTACGCACTTTTGAACTTCCTGGGTCAGGCCTCTTTGGTCAACAGGAGAGTGACCACAGACAGAATCACCATGAACACACCACAACCCTACCAGCAGAAATATTCTCAGCATCTCTCTGACCCACAGGTGAGAATGACAGATGCCGCTGGGCTCTTTAACTGATGTCAGTCAGCAGAAGAACACAATGCAAAAGCTACAGCTTCAGCTGAAAATTGTGTGAAACTTCCAGGGGGAATATTTTATGCTTGCTGTGCAGACAATGGACAAATGGCCGAGGAAAGCCAGAGTGACTCAGTGGGGAACCAGGAAAATCTCCACACCAGCCACCAGATTTCAGACAAAGAGGCACAAAAGGTAATTTTTTATCTGCCAAGCAGCATCTAAAAGGTATCAAGCGGGAGCTGCTTTTCACGGCTGAGAGTGCAGATGGAGTGCTGAATCAAGCTGGGACGATCATCAACACACCACTGCTCTTCTGCCTTTCAAACAGTCCGAGCGTAGCTTTTCACTAAGTTGGATTTTCTCTTTTCTCTCTTTTTTTTTGTTGACTGAATTAATCTCTCTTCTAGCATGCTTCTTAAAATTGGAATTCTATACAGAGCTTAGCCGCTATGTATCCAGTATTTCTTAAATTTTTCCGTTGTTGCATTTTTCCAAATTCATGCTGTGGCGATCAATAGCATTTGTCATTTGTTCTCCTTGTTGGCTTGTCTCTCCACGTTTTCAGGAGTTCGGTAAATTGGTCTCGTTTAGAGTCAACTGGAATCATCAAAAGCGAATCCTATCACAGGACAATGAACTGTTACAGCAGGAAAAATCTTTTGTTGCTCAAAGCTTGAAAAAAACTTTTCACGACAGACCAAAAAATCATGAATGAAACACTTAAAGGGGTACTTTACCACTGGAAAAATGGGCTTTGTATAAAACTTGTCTGCCTATACAGTACTTTTTGAAATCAGTGCTACCTGACCAGAGAAAACCAAAAAAAAGGCCATTCTCTTCCCTTTTGCCAAATAGGTAGGAAAACTTCAACACCCATAATGCACTGGGCATGTTGCGGTCGAAGGCCACTCTCACCAGTCTGCTGGTATACGCTTAACCAGAGTCAAATACCTCTTTGCTTTAGTAGAAAATACTTCTTAGCAAACTTTTCATTATAATTGTGTCGACTTTGTAACAATACAAAGCAGGTTGAAAATCTGTGAAGTTACACTTTAATGAGAAAGTTTTTTTTCATGTTTTGACAATTTTCCTGAAACAGGAAGTTTTAATAGGATATATAAAATGGTTAATCAAATAGCCAACAGGCTTTAGTGGCAGCAACAAACTTTGCTTGTCCCATTAGGGGGCGGGATATTCTTATTCTAGATAGAATGTGGTTGGACAAAAATCTCTGCAGTGCAGGATGAGTCATCAATATTTTTGCTTTGTTTTCCCAGAAGAGACAGACTGTAATTTTTAAATCTGCTAAAAGTGAGTTTTATCAACCTTTATTATTACACTAGCAAACAGACGCTGCAAAACTTAAAGATTATGTTTGGATTAATTTTTTTTTTAAATGTAATTGTTACAAAAATTAATTTATGCTGTATTTTTTCAATATTATTTAAATAGAAATGTTATTAAACATTATCAAAAAAGTACTGCGCAGGACCAGTACAATGATAGTATTCATGGTAACATATTCATGTACTATGGTATAAATGGTACTCCAAGGTAGGCTACTTCAAAAAATCCCATAGTGCTGACAAGGTAAATGTCGATGAAATTATGGTATTATAATTATGGTATTATGGAAATTATGGTATACTATGAAATTTGTGCTTTTTGTTGCATTCAGAGTTTGATAATGGACATCAAATACGTTTTTTGTAGCTTTTAGACATGCTGAACAGAATTTGAGTTTCTATTCAAACTCAATACTTAATTGATTCTGAAATATGCAAGACTGTTGTTCATTAAGCCGTGTTAATGTAAGCAGAAAATGACAACTCGTCATCATGTTAATGTAATATAATGATTATGTGTGTTTCGACCCCTTTTGACCCAGCTTGAAGAGCGCTATTTCTGTGCTGATGGTTCATGGTCATATGCGGCTGAATTAGGAGAATATGAACCCTTTTCTGTTGTTTCAGCATAATTATCTTTATAATCTTAATTCTCTATGTTATTTAGCAGGTTAAATGGTTCATAAGGCAGGAACGAGGCCAAACTCAACTGGACAACAGCTGACAGTGTGTGTGTGTGTCCAGTATAAAAATCATTATATCTATGGAAAGTCCCTGTAAAATATGGAAACCCAACATGTATGACTCTGTGTGTGTGTGTGTGTGTGTGTGTGTGTGTGTGTGTGTGTGTGTGTGTGTGTGTGTGTGTGTGTGTGTGTGTGTGTCTGGTGTGCTCTGTTATTAGATAGACAGATGGCGCCATCTGTTGACTGAAAATCAGATGAAAAAAGAAATGGAGTTGGGGAAAAAAGAATGTCTACCAAAACCACACAATTAGAATTATAGTCATTTCTGTTGCATTTTTATTACTCTAAGTAATGGAAACATTATGATTTTATTTTAATTATAGGCTACTGTTCATATAAATTATATTTATATTTATACTATCACTCAACAGAGGCTAAGTTAGACACCAAAGGTTGAATTGCATTAATTTTGTACAGTAAGTGTTTAGTTACAAATTACAATCTTTGGTGATTAAAAAAAGTTAATAATTGAAATATTTTATTCATAAGCATTTGACGTTTTTAAAACTACTTTTAATGCTAAAAGTATGAAAACAACATAAGATATAGGCTACACATAAAGGTGTCATGACATGAATTTAAAATTATAATTTTAATGTTCCTTGAGGTTAACCTTTAAAGTTAAAAAAGTTTTTTTGCACACAAAAAAAAAAAAAAAAAAAAAAAGAGGATAAGGAAAAAGGAAAAGGATTATTTTCAACTCTCATTCTGACCCTCTTTCTGAAATTATCTGTTTTTTAGGGGCAGCTCCTTTAATGCTTTCCAGTAAACAACCACTGGTATTGGCTATTGCATAGGGAAAAGTATCAACGCCCCCTCGATATCACACGCGAGAAAATGCTTTGAAAACAATAATATCCATATAAAACTGCAATTTACAGACAACGAATTATCAAATAGTTTTCTTAGGGTATGCACTGTCAGAATCAATACAGTTGGCTCATTGTCTTACAACAAAAGTTTCTTTGCGAACTCTCCATTACACTGTGCCTCCTTTACAAAAGTCTGCATTGAAATGCTACAAACATATAATCCTCCGCACGCAATGCATGACGCCATTAAAAATAAACCATCCAGTTGTTCCTGATGCTGGGACCTTCTGAAGTCTGTATAGACGCAAACAAGCTTTTTAATCATTTATTCTTCCACAGGCTTTCATATGGAAGCTTGTTTCCGCCACAGAATAAAACATTTTAAAAAATAATTGCGACTTTTTATCTCATAATTGTGTTTACATCTCGCAATTCTGACTTTTTTTCTCAGAAATGTGAGATATAAACACGCAATTGCGAGTTATAAAGTCAGAATTGCATGATATAAAGTCAGAATTGCATGATATAAAGTCAGAATTGTGATATAAAGTCAGAATTGCATGATATAAAGTCAGAATTGCGAGATTATAAAGTCAGAATTGCGAGATATAAAGTCAGAATTGTGAGATATAAAGTCAGAATTGTGAGATATAAAGTCAGAATTGCGAGATATAAAGTCAGAATTGCGTGATATAAAGTCAGAATCGCGTGATATAAAGTCAGAATTGCGTGATATAAAGTCAGAATTGCGAGATATAAAGTCAGAATTGCGTGATATAAAGTCAGAATCGCGCGATATAAAGTCAGAATTGCGAGATATCAAGTCAGAATTGCGTGTTATAAAGTCAGAATTGTTAGCCTGGATGCCAGCCGAACTTAGCCCCGCCCACAACATTTAAGGTCAGAAAGTTCGGTCTGGACTTGATCCGTTGTGGAGCAACTATGCTTGAACCAGAGCTGTTTGGACCAATCAAATTGTCAGGGCGGGCTTTATACGATGATGGACAGATGATCAACAGTAATCATCCACGTCACCAAAGAGCGCTTGGGTTGAATTAGTTTGAATCCGAGTATGACGACGTCAGGCTAAAGTACTCCGTGTATCCTTAAATTCTTTTCACAACACCGGCAAAGATCGTTTACACTTATCTTCTTCTTCTACTTCTTCCAGTGTGCGTGCAGTTGAGTTCTGTTGACAACTATGCGTCGCTCAACATATGTCACTTACTCCGTTGCTCTGATTGGTTATAGGTCTATCCAATTGAGTGCAGTGGCATTTTCTTTCCTGGTTCGGTTGAAACGCCCCATAATCACAGCCCAATGGAGCAGTATCAGAATTGTGAGATATAAAGTCAGAATTGCGAGATTTAAAGTCAGAATTGCGAGATATAAAGTCAGAATGCGAGATATTGTAAGACTGTAAGATGCCAGGACGTCTGGGCTAAGGAACGACTACTCCCGAGAAAACAAAGGATGTTTCGGGGAATTAACATTTGAACTCTCTCTTGTGAAAGTGGCATCCCCACCCGAGGCTCAGCCACACGAAGTCAATCACCTTAATTTACATTTCATCCCCCTCACCCTCATCTCTCCTCTCCACATGCTGAAATTCACCCAAAATCTATATGGGTTATTGTGAACAAGTACTATACAGTATTATACATGTTTGGAATCGTTTGAAACGTCTCAGTGCGACTGGGAAGGTCTCATTCCCACAGAAGTAAAGCAAAAGGTAACAAAGGTTTTAAGAGTTTAGAGATATTTTGCTTATTGTGGTGGGTGTGTCCTCTGCAAATTGGTCTTTACCTCCTGTCCTCAAGGTGTAAATTAAAGGTCTACAGGACTTGATTAATGCAAATTCCCATTGTGAACTCATGTTTACATTTAAGAGGTTTCTGTCTTGGTCTGAGTATTTAAGGGATGTTGCAGAAGGGTCAGGGCGCGATCCTTTACTCAGGTCAGCCCGTAACGCTAGGTGTCTTTCAGACACTCAGCATTATGTAATTTTCAGATGTCAGGTATCTATCTTTTACTCTTTACTTCAGAGCATTTGATGTTATGTATTGATTATCTTTGAATTGATTATGTAATTGGCATGATACATTTACCTGACTAATAATAAATTGTTACATTGATTTATTCTGATTTACTCTGGAATTATTAACTCTAGTAGATTACGTTAAGTCCATAACACCGCAAATCTACGCTCAGGTTAGTAGCGGACTAGAACACGGTTTCGGTGAAGCATAAGTGCACACCAGATTGATGTTTTATAGCTCCGACTAACACATTGGCATTAGTTACGTATACTTAAGACTGTAGAGGTTAGTAGACCAAATGGGTCTTCCGTTTAGAGCAACAAAAAGTTGTTAGACCAATCTAAATAGGGTGAGCCTCAATTCCTGATTATTGTAATATTATTCTAATTACGTGTACGTGGGAAACCACGGCATGATTATGTAAAGTTACCATTAGAGGAAGTTAAGTTGGTCGCTTGGTTCTATGGTAATGGTCATGGCCTCTGGTTAGATATAGTCTTGCATTAATTGAGTGAGTTCAGATCTAAGGGGACTGAAGAAAAAATATTCTAGAATGAGCAACGTATAGCACGGCCCTCTAGAATATCAGTTAATCGCCTCTGTCTAATGACCAAGACTGACAAGTTTGTGATAAAGAGATCGTAAACCCGGGCAGTGCAAGACTCAAAGTGTTTTTGGGATCCGGATGAACGGGTATAATTTCAACAAAGGGTTAAACAAAATAATCAAATGTGTAGTTAAACTATTATACAAATGACCAAATAACCAATCGACATTCTAACCTAAATTCGAGGTCATGATAATATGGAGTCAGATAAAAGTAAATTGGAATTAAATTACTTTGCCCCGCTGAAAAGACAGAACGTGCAGAAACCTTCACCCGCTTATCGGAAGCCTTCGTTGGGACGATTGGGCGGGCCTTACAATATAAAGTCAGAATTGTGATATAAAGTCAGAATTGTGATATAAACTCGCAATTGCGACTTTATATCACGCAATTCTGACTTTGTAACTCGCAAGTTGCTACTTTACATCACGCAAAAAAAAGTCAGAATTGTGAGATAAAAAGTCTGTGGTGGAAACAGGCTTCCATACTTTCGCACTTTACATCAAGAAACAGGAAAACAGGTCTAATTGCATCCCCTTGTTGAAGAAAGTGTTAAAGGGGTCATGAACGGAATTGTTTTTTAAGGTCCACTTATGTTAGCAAGATTTTTACATCAAAAAACATAGAAGTAATTTTCTATCCTGTTTTTGACCCTCTCTCAAACACTCCGTTTTGGTAGGCATGGCAAGCAAATTGCCCACTGCTATGATTTAGGAACAATTTTGCATATTAAAATCCTTTTGAACATCCACGCTATTACATGCGTAAAATTGTTTTGAAAATTTCCGAAGTTGAAAAATGACAACTAGTGGAATTCAGCCACACACGTTTGAGCCAGATTCTGATCCCGAATCACAAATCAATATGAAATACACCTCAAATAGGCCTACTCCAGTCTGCAGCAGTGTGTTAATGAATCAAATCCACCAATATCCAAAATGAACCATTTTTGGAGTTTATGAGGAAGATTCAACAATATTATTGATTTGACTGAACTAAGCTGGACAATGACATCACTGTTTTCTGCAGAAATGCTTTATAAATGAAATGAACTAATTTAATAATTGATGATCTTTACAACGGTACTGAATCAACACTGAACTGACTTGACAGCTGACTTTTAGAGCTACTTTACAGCCGAATTGAACTGTTCGCTTTATTGAATCATTTTCCTGTTATCACTGATTAAATGAAAATTTAAAACATAAATAATGTTTTATATAAAAGCCAAAGTAAATCAAAAACTTCAGAAGGATAAAAATAGAGGATAGAGAAATAGAGAAAATATAGAATAGAATTTAATTACAAAAAGGCCCAAAACACATCCAATCAAATGCAATTACAAAAAGGGGATGAATGAAAGGCACACTTCAGGAATCATTGGAATTATGTACATTAAATATTGATACAGTGATACTTCATGCATTTAAATTTGACAGTATTGGACAGCCTTGATAAGTCAGTACATTTATAACCATGTCATCAATGCCCTCATATACACCCCTTAAAATGTCAAGTTGGTCATTTGAGAATGCTGTGGTTTGATCCATATACCTCAAGACGGCTTGCTGTTTTGACAGCACAATCATTTGTCATCTTTACATATTTGCAAAACCACACCCATTGGGAAAAAAAGCATGTAACTGTCACAAGTCAACCTTAGTTAACACGCCGAATGCCTTTGAACGCAGAACTGAGCATGAAGCGCATCTATGTTTGGAACCAAAACCATGTGGAAATGTTTAGTCTCTAAAAATATAACTCATTTTATTTATCAAACCAACCTTGTAATGGTACAATGACGAAGTGGTGAGGGTGTTGTCATGGCATAAAATATCATGACTGGCTGTTTTGCTGTTTTAGTTTCTAAACCCTAAAAATCAAAGTGCATCTCTTACATATGCTGGTATTTTGGCAAATTCATACACATGAAATCCATGAATTTATGACATTTCAGAATTTACATCTGAAATGAACACCCAGTATAGTCCCAGTATAGAAAGGAAGGAAGAAAGGAAGGAAGGAAAGACATTTTTCTTTGAAAGAAAACATTTAAAAAACTGAATATCTATCATTATGACGGTACACCTTAAAAAAAAAATTAAAAAAAAAAGAAATAAAAAAAAATCAGTCCAAACAATATTCTCATAAATTAGCAAACAACTTTCAGGACTGTCAGTGTTTGTAAACGGAAAATGAGGGGAAGATTTTTTTACAATATTAATTAACACGCATTGACTCAGTCAACAGATTCAAACCCCTAAAAAATTATGCATAAGTAACTTTGGCACAAAACACAGTTTTGTAGCAGAAAGAAAGAAAAGCAGAAAAGCACAAAAAAAAAAAATGTATGACCTTCCAAGAAGATCTATTTGGTCATATCAGTCCAAAATGTAGCAATCTAGTTTAAAGCTACACCTTCCACTTAATTCTTGGAACAAAAGCATCCAAGCATTGTGACTAGGTCCTCTCATGGTTGTTGAAAACGACAACAAAATAATTCAACAACCATTTTGGTGGAGATAATGGGATTGTCTTCATTACATTCTTTTTCTGGCAGTGTCAAACGTCCCCAGAGATTCATCTGTTAAAAAAAGCAGGACAGAAAAGCTGTTAAAAAGCAGGTCAGACAAGATAATATCTGAAATATAGATTTCCAACATCACAGTCCAAAGTCTAAAGTTCAGCACAGACTGAGTGATGCTTATGTCAATATTTGAGGGATCTGGTAGAATAATTTAGTGTTTGACTACCTTCTCAAAGATTTGGCCTCATAAACAGTGTTATCGTCCTCATCGCTTTCCAGGTGGGCCATCTCCATTGTGTCGTCATAGTTTGAAATGAGCCCGTATTTCTTCCTCTGAACACCTTTTTTTTTCAGACTTGAACAAGAGCACAAAGATCCATTAAAGACACACTCTCTCTCTATATATACAGTGGGGAGAACAAGTATTTGATACACTGCCGATTTTGCAGGTTTGCCCACTTACAAAGCATGTAGAAGTCTGTAATTTTTATCATAGGTACACTTCAACTGTGAGTGACGGAATCTAAAACAAAAATCCAGAAAATCACATTGTATGATTTTTAAATAATTAATTTGCATTTTATTGCATGACATAAGTATTTGATCACCTACCAACCAGTTAGAATTCTGGCTCTCACAGACCTGTTAGTTTTTCTTAAGCCCTCCTGTTCTCCACTCATTACCTGTATTAACTGCACCTGTTTGAACCCGTTACCTGTATAAAAGACCCCTGTCCACACACTCAATCAAACAGACTCCAACCTCTCCACAATGGCCAAGACCAGAGAGCTGTGTAAGGACATCAGGGATAAAATTGTAGACCTGCACAAGGCTGGGATGGGCTACAGGAATATAGGCAAGCAGCTTGGTGAGAAGGCAACAACTGTTGGCGCAATTATTAGAAAATGAAAGAAGTTCAAGATGACGGTCAATCTCCCTCGGTCTGGGGCACCATGCAAGATCTCACTTCGTGGGGCATCAATGATCATGAGGAAGGTGAGGGATCAGCCCAGAACTACACGGCAGGACCTGGTCAATGACCTGAAGAGAGCTGGGACCACAGTCTCAAAGAAAACCATTAGTAACACACTACGCCGTCATGGATTAAAATCCTGCAGCGCAAGCAAGGTCCCCCTGCTCAAGCCAGCGCATGTCCAGGCCTGCCTGAAGTTTACCAATGACAATCTGGATGATCCAGAGGAGGAATGGGAGAAGGTCATGTGGTCTGATGAGACAAAAATAGAGCTTTTTGGTCTAAACTCCACTCGCTGTGTTTGGAGGAAGAAGAAGGATGAGTACAACCCCAGGAACACCATCCCAACCGTGAAGCATGGAGGTGGAAACATCATTCTTTGGGGATGCTTTTCTGCAAAGGGGACAGGACGACTGCACCGTATTGAGGGGAGGATGGATGGGGCCATGTATTGCGAGATCTTGGCCAACAACCTCCTTCCCTCAATAAGAGCATTGAAGATGGGTCGTGGCTGGGTCTTCCAGCATGACAACGACCCGAAACACACAGCCAGGGCAACTAAGGAGTGGCTCCGTAAGAAGCATCTCAAGGTCCTGGAGTGGCCTAGCCAGTCTCCAGACCTGAACCCAATAGAAAATCTTTGGAGGGAGCTGAAAGTCCGTATTGCCCAGCGACAGCCCCGAAACCTGAAGGATCTGGAGAAGGTCTGTATGGAGGAGTGGGCCAAAATCCCTGCTGCAGTGTGTGCAAACCTGGTCAAGAACTACAGGAAATATATGATCTCTGTAATGGCAAACAAAGGTTTCTGTACCAAATATTAAGTTCTGCTTTTCTGATGTATCAAATACTTATGTCATGCAATAAAATGCAAATTAATTACTTAAAAATCATACAATGTAATTTTCTGGATTTTTGTTTTAGATTCCGTCACTCACAGTTGAAGTGTACCTATGATAAAAATTACAGACCTCTACATGCTTTGTATGTGGGCAAACCTGCAAAATCGGCAGTGTATCAAATACTTGTTCTCCCCACTGTATATATATCTAGCCGTTCAAAAGTTTGGGATCGGCAAGATTTTTTAATGTTTTTAAAAGAAGTCTCTTCTGCTCAACAAGGCTGCATTTATTTGATACAAAATACAGTAAAAACAGTAATATAGTTAAATATTATTACAATTTAAAAACTGTTTTCTATTTGAACATATTTTAAAATGTAATTTATTCCTCTGATGCAAAGATGAATTTTCAGCATCACTACTCCAGTCTTCAGTGTCACATGATCCTTCAGAAATCATTATAATATGCTGATTTGCTGCTCAAGAAACATTTATGATTATTATCAATGTTGAAAAAGTTGTGTACAATTTTTTTTTCAGGATTCTTTGATGAATGGAAAGTTCAAATGAACAGCACTTATTTGAAATAGAATCTTTTGTAACATTATAAATGTATTTACTGTCACTTTTTAATTTAATGCATCCTTGCTGAATAAACAATTTCTTTCCAAAAAAATTTTTTACTGACCCCAAACTTTTGAGCGGTATGTATGTTACAAAATATTTCAGAAAAATGTTTTTTTTTTTTTTTACTTTCTATTCATCTAAGAATCCTTAATTTTTGTTTTACATTTTGTACAATTGAGCGTCAAATCATCATATTAGAGTGATTTCTGAAGGATCATGTGACTAATAATGCTGAAAATTCAGCTTTGATCACAGGAATAAATTACATTTTATAATATATTCAAATAGAAAATTCTTTATTTAAAATTGTAAAAATATCTTACAATATTACTGTCTTTTTTTGTATTTTTAATCAAATGAATGCAGCCTTAGTGAGCATGAGACTTCTTTTAAAAACATTTTAAAAAATCTTACGATCCCAAACTTTTGAACGGCAGTGTATATTAAAGGTACGCTTTTTGTAACTTTTTGTTCAAAATTAAAATAATAAATCAATACATCATCAACCCTTCTACCAAAACGTGTTTTTTTTTCCTTACTCTGATTCACTATGGTAAGCCTATTATATTTTAGACCAGGTGGGATGGTTTACTCCTACATAGGTCACACTTGTCATATCCGTAAATACAGAAAAGTTACTCAGGCTACTTTGACACGTGTATGGTGTGGTAGTGCCATAAGTTAGTTGTCACAACGAGTGAGAAAGGTCGACATGGAGCACAGTAAATCAGACTGAATCACACGTTTAAAAAAACGCTTAACAGAGGACTGTGCTGGCAAAAATAGAATGTGACAGTTCTTGTAATAAAACGAGAATCAACATTGGCTTGGCTTTTCCGAGATGGTGAAAACGGGGTAGATTTTAACAACCTTTTCAACAAGATGCGTTTGGAATCTTCTTGTAAGCGTACATAATTAACAATATTTCTCAAACATCCCTTTTATTTGTGTAAAAAAAAAAAAAAAATTAATTAGCAATATCATGTTAAAAAAAAGAAGTTCAGGTATTCGCACATCTAGTTTCCACTAAATCCAAACTTTAAAAAAAAAAAGTCTCGAGGTCAAATAAAAGGCTATGACTGAACGCAAAGTTTATTACAATGGAAGCGTTTTTGACATCATTGCTGCATTTCGAATCGGTCTATATAGTATACTGTCTAATATATACATAGTATGTAAACTGAACATACTGTCTGGATGAGGGTATTTTAATGCAATGCCTCGTATGACATTTCCAGATCACTTACCGGACGGCTCTCACTAAGAAATACAGAACTCCGATGGCCGTGATCCCGATAAGAACATACAGTGCCCGATTAATCATCGCGCCGTTCAGATCGAAGCCCATTTTGGTGCTGGTGCTGGTGCTGGTGATGTTTTTTTCAGACTCTCCGGTACTGATGCTGGAAGTGTTCTTGGGTGCGGGTTGTTTAGTGGTACTAGGATCCTGCCCATTGCTCGTGTCATCGGCGTAAGAAACAAGCCCCAAAGTCAAAAGCAGAGGCAGAAGTATTAAATGTTTCATAGTAGCTTGAGTTCGTGGTTTTTAAAGGCAAAAGAAGATCCACAGACAAATATGAAGTTCGCTTTAACGACTGAGTTCAGTTCCTCTTCCTGATTGAAGACGTGACGATAGCACACGTAGTGTTACGGTAAATTGTGTCCTGAGGGGAATCAACAACGAGACTAGGTTCCTTTCTGAGACCATTAAAACGTTCTATTGTTTTTCCAGAGGGTTAAAATCATTAATAATGTTGTATTTTGATGGAGACTGTGGTTACTGTGATAATGTTTGTTGCCTGAATCATACTCCACGCAAATACGTCGATCCGTGAGTCTGTGCATAACGCAACGCGAGGCGTTTCCGCAAGGGGCATAGTATGATTTAAAGAGATAGTTCACCCCAAAATTAAAATTCTATCATCATTTAGTCACGCTCAAGTTGTTCAAAACCTGGGGGTGGTGAGGGGTTAGAAATACTATGGTAGTCAATGGCTGCCGAGATCTGCTTGGTTACAAACATTCTTTCAAATATCTTCCTTTGTGTTCAGCAGAAGAAAGAAATTCATACAGGTTTGGAACAACTTGAGGGAGTAAATGACAGTTTTCATTGTTGGGTGAACTATCCCTTTAACTAGTCCAAAATCTTGCATGTGATTTCTGTAATAAAATCACTCATAAAAGTATTGCAGCTTTCCTTTATTTATTGATACATGAATAAACGTCACACAGGCTTGAGTAAAGAAATATTTATTGAAGGCAAAAAGTACAACTAGGAATGCCATGAAGATGAATAAAGACTGAAAACAATGTAATCCTGATTTTAACCTTTTTATACTGAACTATACTTTTGCATGATGGTCCATAGCTGTAATCAAAATATACACGTTTTTAAGAAATATAAAAACCCATAACTTTTAACATTGTGATACAAAAATAGTATTTACACCTCATCTGTCCACTATAAGAAAAAGCACTTTATCTAAGGCAGATGTTGTAAATTGAGGGTTTTTAATGTTGTGCAAGGATGCATAATCAGGTTTTATCCAGCCACTGTGAAGAATCAATGTTTTCACAAATGATTCTTTTTTTCTATAGCCAAGGAGCATTTTCATTTTTTTAAAGCGCCACCTCTATTATTATTTTTTTTTTAATTGGTCCCACACAAATTTTTAAACATATAACAAAGGAAAAAAAAAAAACATACACAGAACCTAATGCAAAAATTAAAAATAGTAAAGTAAAATAACTTGATCCATTATGAAACATTGCCGGGAATATAAACAAAGAAGATTCAATTTTCTGGTGCGAGTGCCAAATTTAGGCCAACGTCAGACCTTTCATAAAACATCATTTGAAAGTAAATGCAGCTGAATGTCACCAGGATGGACTGCTGTAAGTCAACCAAGACATTTTCAAAAGGCACTTGTCAGATTTCAAAGACCCAAACTCATTTTGTGTCTGATATGAGAATTATGTGATGTGCACAATTCAGCAGGTGTGCTGATTATCAGTCATGTCTGTCGCCCGTCCCAGTTCACTTGAACTGTTTCCATCAAACAGTACTGTTCCTACAAAGAAGGGGGAAGCATCAAGCCACTCTGAGAGGACACATTTGTACATGCCATTTGTTGTGAGGCTAAAAGGTGTCAGGATGTCCCGTACGAAGGTACATGGAGGAAAGGCTTTGGTATCAAGCTGTAACGTACACACAGGTACATGAATACATAAAATACATGGGGCATTGAAGAACAGCTTAAATAATCTATAAAATCACACAATAACATGAAGCCTGACACTGAACATCTACGCAAAATACAGGACGGTAAACGGACAGCGGTTAATGATCCACTGACCAGAGCCAACATGCAATGGCCCACAGTATAAAAACAATACAAATCTTGACAACACTATAGGATTTAAACAAATGATTGCATTAACTTGGAGAAAAATGACTGTAAACATTCTATGTCTAAAATACAGTATAAATGCTAAAGCTAGAAGATATGATGAATACAAACCTACTGGGAGATACATAACGTAGAGGCGCAGAGTTTAAGGCCTATGCCATCAGCCTGATGAAATTACCCATGTCTCATAGGAGCGTCAATGCTTGGCCCTGAGGGCACGAAATGGACTGTAAACCACAGATTTGCAAACATTAGTTGCAGATGTTTGACTGAGGTTCTAGAGATCTGAAGGCACAAATGGAATCAAAAGCCTGAAGTGGTTCATCTCTGCTTCTACAGAAATCATTTTTTACAAGCCTTAACTAGACTGAAACTGATCGATGGAGTGATACATACAGTTAAAGAACTTTTTGGGGCAAACTAATAATACACATGTTCTAAAATTTGATTAAAATAAAAAGAACATTTGTAAATATACACTAAAAATGCCTCAAATAAAATAATGGAATGATGGAAGTGAGCTTTGTGATTAAGACGCATTAAGGTTTAAAATGACTGGCCATTCCTGCCCATTCTAGAGAATATTTCTCTCAAATGGTGGACTTGGAGAAGGAAACCCTAAGATGGTGGTTTTCCCCGAGATCGTGGTTATGGAACTGGATAAGGGACTCGATTGCTTCCTCCACTGAACCCATCTGAATCAGAGCCATCTTGCGATCCTTCCTGAAAGTTGATGAATTTGTTAGTATTTCTTATGGACAGATTGTTGCTGCCAAAAATAGCATTTAAACTCAAAATAACCAGGTAGCAAATTAATTGAAAACCATTCACTAAATAATTAAACTAATAATGCAAACTAAACTAACTAACTAACTAACTAACTAAATAATAATAATAATAATAATAATAATAATAATAATAATAATAATAATAATACAATTTTTATAGTGCATATAGGTGATCAGTGTGTTCATACTGTTTTTTAATTTGCTAAATGTGTTGAAAAATGCAAAATGTATGAAAATCATCAATTTTTGCAGAATGCAGAAATCACAATGAGTGATTTCTGAAATGAATCAAGGTGTCTAGAAATTATATTATTCAATATAGAATTTCTGCCCGATAATATATTTGTAAAAGTTATGGCTGATAACAGGCTTATATTTAATATAGAAGTAATAAAATAATTTAATATTAAAATATAGAGCTGTGAATCTTTGGGTAGGCAGCGAATCGATTCACGATTCATTGGTTTTCGATTCGATTCAAGAACGATTTTTGCTAATTCAGAATGATTCGATTCGAGACAATTCACATTAAAATTCGATGCGATTTGATTAATTCGATTCTGCATTTTTTTTAATATACATTCATAGGATTATTAAAATGCTTCCTCCAATGTTTCTTAGTTAGGGTGTGAATTACACAGCAACCTTCAGGGGTCAGAGAGTGGGCAAAAAAAACAACCTTTTGTCCATTGTTAATGTTAGTTCATGTTATTACTTTATTATTTAAATGTGCAGTGCAGTGCATGTCTGTGAAGGAGAGCTGTGAGGGCGCGGATGACGGCGCAACGTCTCCATTAATTCACGCATGTAGTATAATCGAATGTTTATTTTAAAGCACTGAATCGCGATTAATTAGATTCTTAGCATTTTAAATCGATTACTGACCGAAATCAACGATTCATGATTCAAAAATACATGTTTCAAGATCGACGCATATGCATCGTCAGGATTTGCAATCGATGCATCGAGAAAACGAGTGAATCGTTACACCCTTATTAAAATAATATAATTGTTAGAAATAAATAATAAAATACTAAAAAAAAAAAAATAGTTTGAACGTTATAAGCAAATTGTGCACAAGCAAACATACTGTTAACACATTAGTTATTTATCGGTTGTAATTCCATTAGCAGTATCAATCAATTTATACAGCATGTCACAGTATGATAATCATAATCATAATCATACACTATTTGTTCGTCGGCCAGAGGAGAACTGAGCCTGGTTTCTCCCAAGGTTTTTTTCTCCATTCTGGCCCTGAAGGAGTTTTGGTTCCTTGCCACCGTCAGTTGCCGCTTGCTCAGTTGGGGACACTTAAATTTCAACTATATTACTGATCTGCCCGCATTGACACTATATGATAATTGAAATGAGCTGGATGACATCACCGTTTTCACCAGAGCGGCTGTACAGCCGAATCAAATTCTGTTGCATTATTTTCCTGTTACCACTGTGAAGCTGCTTTGAAACAATTGGCATTGTAAAAAGCGCTATATAAATAAAGGTGATTTGATTTGATAATGTCACAGCTGCAGACTTACTGAAAGAACTTGAAGTTCTTGACGAGAGAACCACTGCTAGCAAAGAGCATCTTGAGGTCATCTTCAACAACAGCGGGTCTAAAACAAAGAAATAAAAAGTTACATATGAGATCTGGGTTTTTAAATTCATATAAAAACAAGAAGCTGATGTGTATAAACTCACGGGATGTTAGACAGGTGCAGGGTAGATGAGGGAGGAAAGATGTTGGAGTAGTTTTTTGAGCCTGGCTTTTTGAAGCGATGGAGAGGAGAGTTGCTGTAGTCTTTGGTGAGACCCTGGTCTTCATGTCCCTCCCGTGGCATCTGGACAGTTGTGTGTTTGGACAGTGTGATGCGCAGGGGCCTGCCGTATAACTTCTGCCCGCTTAGATGGCTCATTGCTGAAATATAAAAGTGTACATGAATGTATACACTAAAATAGAAATATACAGAGGGTGTATCATTCTGCTATCATTTCCTAGTTCCCCATGACGTGAATCAGTATACTGTGAAAACCAACTTGAGCACTAGCATCTGCTAAACATTGGGACATTGACTGACGACTTGACCGATACCCTTCTTGTGTACTTTGTTTATTGTGAGTCATCATTGTAGCAGTTTAAAAAAAAATAAATAAAAAAAAAGTACAATTTCATTATGGAATACGCACTGATCTATTTCTGATGAGAAACTGTACATGTACATTGAAAATTACGTCATTTACTCACCCTCATGTCGTTCCAAACCCGTAAGACTTTTGTTCATCTTCGGAACACAAATGAAGGTATATTTTCAATAAAATGAGAGATTTCTCTCTCAACTGACATCCATGCAACTACCACTTTGTCATTTCAACACGTTCATAAATTGATCATAAAACTAATCCATATGAATTCAGCGGTTTAGTCCAAATTTTCCGAAGAGACATGATTGCTTTACATGATGAACAGATTGAATTTAGGATTTTATCCACATAAACATTCATCATTGCACACATCAGTTATGGTAAACGGAAGCTCAAGCATGTTTGCTTGATGTGCGAGAACCACTGAGGACATTCTTGTGTGTTACGCAGCACGTTTGAGCTTCCGCTAGAACCAATGAGGTTTGTTCTCACGCGACTCATGTTCGCTGATCACGGTTTAAATGTTAATAAAAGCCTAAATTCAATCTGTTCATTATATAAAGGGACCATGTGTCTTCAGAAAATTTGTACTAAAACATTCAATTCATATGGATTAGTTTTACAATCTCAACAATTTGAAGCATCAAAGTAGTAGTCACGTAGCTGTCAATGGAGGGACAGAAACCTCTCAGATTTTATTAAATATATCTTCAAGTCTTCCGGGTTTGGAATGACATGAGGGTGAATAAATGATGACAGAATTCTCAGTCTCACTACCTTTAAATAGTAGTGATATATACACAAGGTTTGAAATTTGGCTACAAACTTAAGTTACAAGCCATTAAGAACTTCTACTAGCCAAAACAAAAATATCACAGATAAACCAGATTATCAGTCACAGTTTGGATTTAAATACATTTATTATTAAATCTGATTCTGAATCATTGTATTGCTTTCAGCTTTATGACGGTCAATCACTGTTTGCAGATCCAATTCAAATAAAATAGAAATAAAAACAAAATTCTCTGTGACTTCTCTTAAAATGAGGTTACCTGCAATTAAGCAATAAAGATTCTAGGGTGCTTTTTGCCCAAAAGTCTTGGACATACGGCATTTATGAGAACAGGCTGGAAAAAGTGGTCTCTTAATTGTCTCCTATGGCTCCAGCAGAGCGATAACCGGATACATATCAAGCAAATACCCATAATATTAAGAGAGTTTACCGAGCTGAGCCTGTGTCCCATCAGACATCTGTATGAGAGCATTCTCCTTTTTGTTGAACATGATTTTCACTCTCAATACATCCCCATATACACCTACAAAGAGAGACAGGATGATGTCAGATACAAATATGCAATTAGTTATGATCAGACACACCTCATCAAAACCAGCCTGAGCTGAAACAACTTCAGTTCACAATCAAGATACTCCAATATAAATCACACCATAACATGCTTTTTTTAGGGTACTAAAAAAAATATTATATAATTTACCAGGGCTTTATTGAGTGAAAAAGGACAAAGTAACTTGTTTTAAGAAGAAATCTTAGTTTAGAAAAAAATATGATTTAAGAGTAGAGTAGTGGATCTGCAGATCTTAGGAAGACTGCAACGAGTGTTTAGGTTGTTTTACGATCTTCTGAGGAACAGATTAAATGGATCGATTGAGATAAGAATTGAAAGACAAAAAGTTTTGAGGGGGATGAAAATGCTTTCTAACCCAAAAAAGAATGAACATATAAAACAGCAGGAGTCTTGACTATTAAACCAAGTATTTTAAACAGTATTTCTCCAAAGACATGCAATAAAAAAAAATAAAAAAAAAAAAAAAAAAAGGTGGAACGAACAGTTTCCAAAAGCATGCAACATTTTTACAAGAAGCCAATTTGCTTTGTTCCGTCATAAAAAGCGGCAGCCTCCCGTCTGCATTCAAAGGAAGTGCAGTCGTTTCGGGAAAGCTGCAGCTTTTCATGACGCGTCTCATCTCACCACACCAAATACTGCAGAAAACAAGCGAGGCACTCAAAGCATTGGGCCTCACAGATGTCTTGTGAGGAAATAAAGTCAAATTAAAAGAACAGAATAAACGAGTGACAAAAAAAGATGCTAAAGGATGACATACCGAAGAGAATAAAGAGGCAGTGGGGCGTAACTCTCTTTAAAGGACAGCAGAGGGGGGCAGCGGAGGAGGAAGAGACAGGTAAAGATCGGAGGCAGAGTGGAGGTTCAACATATCCGAGGCAGCGAGGCAGTTCCACGGGAAATGGCGAAAAACGATGGTTGGATCATGAAGATGGTTAATGGATTGGGAGCGGAGAGAGGGGTGGGAGTGGGGGGATAGAAGAGAGAGAAATGTTTGTGTGTTTGAAGTCATGTTGGTGTGTGTGATTGTGGGATGATGTGGAATTGTGTAATTGTTCGTACAGATCAGATAAGTAGAGAGACATATGGTGCGTGCAGCCAGATGGCAAAGGAGAACGAGGTTTCAAAAACAAAAAAAGAGCAATGGGATGAGGGGAATGGGGAGGGAGAGAAATAGGAGAAAAAAAAAGGAGGTAAAAAAAAACAAGGTCAGTATACATAAAGAAATACAAAATATAGTGCTAAATTTAACAAAGAAACTTCACCAGCAAAACAAGCTAATCTTTAGAAATTACTGTAGAAATAATGTACTGTTTTCAAAATGATACATGTGTAAATGCACTTTCCAATGGTCTGTTTTACAAAACCGTACAAATGAATGAATAAATTATACCAACTTCTGAACAGACCAACAGAAAATACAATTTCACAATTTTACTGTTGTATAATATTTGGAGGAGATGAGTGGAATATGAAGTAAAGCAGCAACATATTCAAATGGAAGCAACAAAGAGAATGAAGCTCAACTGAATGGCATTTTTTTAAAACACAAAACCTGAGGATGTTAGAGAAAGAAATGACAACGCATTGTAGAAGGGGTGAGAACACTTGAGTGAATAAAGAGGCGGGGCTTCGGTTAATGGAAACTAAAAAAAGCAGGCTTTTGTGCCCTGTACACTGCAATTACTGAGCGAAAACAGATCATAAACGCATTAAAATGAAAGAACATTCAGCAGTAGTAACAACACCAGTTTACAATATCCATTGTACAGTTAAATTAATTGCAAGGTTACGTGCCATTGTTTTAATTGAAATGATTAATATTTATGCCAATATTTGGGGTGTGACGGATACATGATACTGCATTCACAAGAGCGAGACAATACGATATTATTTTCACATTGTTTTTAAATCAACAACGATATGACTGGAAAAAATTGTTTTTTATTCAGCAAAATGCAAAACAATTCAGGTACATTTTGAAATGTCTTTACTAATCTTGTAATGGACCTCACTTCAGTTCTACTTTCAGAGAATTATTTATCATATGCTGAACAATATAATGCAAGCACTGTAAAAGGTTTTGGCACAAACAACTCCTTTATGCTGATGTCGTGAGACAGCTTTTCACTTCAACGAGAAATATCACATTTTAATACAGCGAGATCTCGTCACACCCTTACAAAATAATATAAAAAATCGTTTTAAAAAAAAAGGTGTGTGCAACTACGTTTTTTTTTCCTGTAATGCCATTGCTTTAATTTTATTTATACCAATATTTTCACATTAAAATTCACGTTTTGTTTTAAAAGAAAAGTGTCCCACTCACTGATCTATATGAATGACTGGATTGCTCATGATGTCATAAAAAGTGAAGCCACCGCACCGCCATATTGGTATTCCCCAGTAATCCCTCACATCTGATTAAAAAATCATCTGATTTTAAATGTGAAAACATTACCTAACGAGTCAGCGTTTTGAAGCCTGAAGTCTCCCTGTACAATCTTACAATGCAAACAGTCTAAACATTTAAATGGTTATTTGTTTAAAAGTCAGGAATTTCCCCTACTTCTTAAAAGTTACGTTCATCTGCATTACAGTAGCGAATATCAGATCAGCTAATGGACGAGACACCTCAAAATTTGTATTACAAATGTCAAAATTATTCTTTTGAAATCTGAATTAGAGCTGCACGATTCTGGATAAATTGAGAATCATAATTACTTTGCTTTAAACAGAGATCACGATTCTCCCATGATTCTGAACAGACTACTAAACAAAATAACATGTAATTTACTAGAGGTTCTGACAAAATACTAATTGCAGCAGTCTATTTAAAATTTGTAATTAATCTAAATGAATTATTAAAAAAAAAAAAAAAGGTTTGAATGAATGATTCAGTCACTCACTCATAAATACTTGTTTCATTACTGGATGAACCAGTGTTTTTGAACGAAAAAAGGGTTAGGGTCTTGTATGTATTGTAATATTTATTATATATTCGAATCAATTTCTGCTAATAATCCCAGATATATGTTCATGCTTAATATTTCCTGCATAATTACATACATAAAAAAATCAATTTTGTGTTAGGTCAGTTACCTGTGCCGGCAATGTGCAGTAGACACACCCATCTTAACGATTTCTATATATCACTTATCCTGCCTGAAAAGACCATGAACATTACAGATAACACCTGAAGTAACAATTAACTTACATACATATATCCAAAAAACTAATCCTGTCCCACTGATATGCTGTAAATCAGAGGATTTTAGGTCAAGGTTTTGGCTGCAAGTCAATGATGCCCTCTGCCAGTAGGGAATAGTAAGATGGCCGCTCGAAGATGGCTTCACAGCCACGCAATGAGCAATCTAGTCAATTATATAGATCAGTGGTTCCACCAGGTTTTTGCTGTAGTGCAAATTTAAATTAATAATATGTATCTTATTATACATTACAATAAAATAAATTTTTTTTACAAGGGATGCATTTCTCATTCATTATAAAATGATATACGAGAAAAAAAATTTAAGGATCATTAGGAACAGTATGGCACAATACTAACTTACAAAAAACAAAAATCCCTGAGCTTGCTCGAAGACCTAACATTTAAATAGACATTTTGAGCACTTCCAGGTCTATGAGAGAGCAAGAACTACTAACCTCTGGGTTCAGGTTGCTGACTAGCATTACGCAGTGGCTGCCGGGGAGGGTGGGGAAGCCCAGTCTGCTTGCAGCTGCAGCAGCCGCTGCCGCCCCAGGAATGGCCAGTGAGGCGAGGGCTCCATGAACCCCAGGTATTGTCAACCCTGATCAAGACAGTCTCAATTTACATTACACATCACAGGACATAAGAATTCAGAAAATATGAAAACGGAGAAGGCGTTAGACTCAAGCTGTGTGCCGTCGTACCTGCAGCCTGCTGGATAGCAAAAGCCGGAGGGAAGGCGTGTGCTCCAGCATATGGTGAGGCAGAGATGATTCCAGGAGTAGCTGCAAAACACAAAGACTTTTAGAAATTTCTACAAGAGGCAAAAATGGGACTGTGGTTAAGAAAAGAGTGTGCTGGGCGTAATTCGACACCCGTTTGTACCGAAAGCAGCCACAGCGTGATGTTCAAGAGCAGGCTGGCTGTCCCCTGTGGGCAGGTCTGGACGAGTGTAGTCACGGCTCTTGTCGTTATTGTATTTGACGTTTAAGCTGGTAAGCTTGGAAAAGCTAATGCGCAGGGTACAGCAGCCATTGTAGATGTTCTGGCCATCTAGAGCCTGAGGAAAGAGATATTTTAGTAAAAGCTATGCCATATACATCATGCCAAAATCTAGACTTTCACATTCTTTCACAGTATGTGAGCTGGCATAAAGCTAAGTTTCAATAACTCATTTCATAAGATGGCACCACTCACCAGCTTGGCATGTTGTGCTGTCAGGCCATCAGCAAACTGGAGTAGAGCTTGAAACTGGTTGTTTTTGGTGAATGTGATCACTTTCAGCACTGTGCCAAACTTGGAGAAGATCTGTCGAGGAACCGAACATATTTTAGTATCTAACAATCACACCCGCCAACAGTTAAGTCAGAAAGTAATAGCATTGCAGAGTACTAGACTACAGGAAGTGTATACCTGGTGTAGGACATCTAAGGTCACGGTGTAGAATAGACTAGAGGAAGTGTATACCTGGTGCAGGACATCTAAGGTCACGGGGTAGAATAGGTTTTCAACGATGACTCTCAGGACAGGGCTGGGGCCAGTCATACCGGATGGGTCAACAGCACCTAGAGTCATGCTACCTGTCTGGACAGCATTTACTGCCTGCAGTGCTGCCTGTGCCCTCTGTAGACACCAAACAATAGCAAAGATTAAATTAGATTTCAATTAGGTTTGAAATAGATAAAAATGGAAAAGAAAAAACGCTGTGTATCCATGTGCACCTTTTTATGTCTGAAAATGTATGAGTCAAATTTGTAGATGGCTTATTCTGAACAAAATCGAGTATGGAGTAAACACCGTTAGCTATGTTTCGGTTTACTGAAACAGAACAAAGCAAAACAAATTAAGCTATCCTCCAAATGAGTGCTGATGGGCTGCAGCTGTGGAATTCACTGCTAAAGGCCTTTAGCGGCATATAAACTGTTTAGAAAACGGCCAGTGTGGAAAATGCCGCAACAAAAAACAAGATGCGTAGAAGACAGCAAACCAGGCCCTCTGCTCGTATCAATCATCATGTGCACAGCAGCTGCAAATAACTCATCATTATAAATGTATACATGTTAAAATGATTAACTATGTAGAAAAGTGTAATGAAACTTCACAAAGCCCACGTACGTTACACATGTGCTGGCAGGGAATGGACCCTAAAAGAGAATTTGAAGCACATACCACTTGGTTTGGTGAGTTGTCCGTTTTCAGCTCTTTGTGGTTGGAGTACTGCATGAATATGGGATGATTTCTAATCACGGGTGTTACAGAGGAGTAGTAAGTAACCATCGTCTGGGCTGCCTCTTCGGTGTTCATTTCCAAAAAAGCCTGCACAAAAATGCAGATCATGCAATTTCGTTTAAGCCCAAAAAATGCTCAACGCAAGCACACAAATGCAAAAACTGTTAGCTAAACAACCTTAATTTCACATACACTATGGTTCAAAAGTTTGTGGGGGTAAGGTTCTTTTGACCAAAAATATACTAAAAACAGTAATATTGTGAAATATTATAAATTGTAATATGTTATTTAAACCTTTAATGGAAAAGCTGAATTTTCAGCATCATTACTCCAGTCTTCCATCTCACATGATCCATCAGAAATCATTCTAATATGCTGATTTGATGTTCAAGAAACATTTCTTATTATCCAAGTTTAAAATAGTTGTGCTGTTGAATATTTTTGTAGAAACTATGATACTTTATTTGCAGGATTCTTTGATAAATAGAAAGTTCACAAGAACATTGATTATTTGAAATAGAAATCTTTAGTAATATTGTATATGGCTTAACTGTCACTTCTGATCAATGTAATGAATTAATAATAGTATTAATTTCTTTAAAAAATCTGAACATTTGTCACAATGCAAGATTCTCAACAATACACTCACAAAGAATAATTTCTAGCCAAAGAAATACTTAAGTCTGACATTAGCGTTGCTAAGCTGAATACTTAAGCAATACAAAAACAGTCTAGAACACACAAATATTGGGGACAGAACTAATACTTGTTTAAGTAGAGCTTATTTACTGCATAAATGAAAAATCCAAAATTTTTAGGAGAGGGAATGGTACCTGGTTCTTTCCCTTTAGCATGAGCAGATTGGTGACTTTGCCAAATGGAAGGCCGAGGGAGATGACTTCTGCTTCGTTGATGTCATTGGGCAGCTTCCGGACATGTATAACTCTGGACGGGGCAGCGGGACTTCTGATTTCTCCTTTGAACTTCTTGCTGTCGTTGCCGTTGGCTACATTGAGAGCAGATGATCAGGATGGATTGCTGGGACAAAACTAACCACATTGGAGAAAGAAAGAAATAATGAACATATAGACACTACCTGCTGAGCTCATGATATAGGGCCCACTGGTAACACAGGAGAACAGCTCGTCAGATCCTCTCTGAAAAAAAAAGCTCTAGATCAAACCGTGTAATTTTTATGAGGTTTAGACATTCAGTTCTGAGGTTTACAAACTTATAAACAGGACACTTGAAATATAGAGGAAAAACATAATGATAGATGAATCCAACCTTTAGCCTGAATGGCAACAACAAGTAGTAAAGGAAAGAATGATAGTGGGATGTCCAAATAAGGACAAGTTTACATCAGAAACTCAGAACGCAGGAAATGGGCAATGCTACATTCAGCCTTCCTGTGCAAACAGCAAAGCCTTAAGGATGGGTGGGGTCAGAGATCAACCACAAGACATCCCCCACTAGAAATTTATGAAGGAAGAGCCCTGTAGACCATGGGGAGAGGGGCGGTTTTACATCTCCGGGTTGTCAACCAAGAGGAATGAATGTCCAGACTGAATTTTGCATTTGCTCTTTCACACTTTTCTTTGTTAAGGAAGGACATGTGAACATGTCTAAAGACCAAGACATTTATACAACTAAATTCTGTGCATGGTATCAAACACCCCATTTTCAACACAGCTTAAGCCAAGATTACACATGACTTAAAACATCTGACTAACACAAGTAATAAATCACAGTTCTGCAAATAACTGTCTTTGTCTCGTTTAATTTGGACAATTGTAAGCAAATGTTTGTTCTGACTGTCCATTATATGAGTGCAGACATTTGAGACAAAGATAGCAACAGTAGTTGGATGAATTAAAACAAACTATATTCTGATTGTCCAATCACGTATGACTAAAGAAAGTGAAATTCAGCAGAAAATACTAAAGCCCATGCAACCACACAGGCCTGGCCACCACATATTAAAATTCCACAGTCAAACGACTCAATGAGAACCACATGTAAACCAGAGGGGGGTGGCTACACAACATGCATCTGGTACGACACACCAAGCTAAAAAACAAATGTTTAAAGGGTTACTCAAAAACACGCTAAGCTTTACGCTTTTACAGAAACCTTGTTTATAGCTCTACTCAGTTGCCTGTTACCCTAAACTGTTGTTTTCTAGCAAAACGACCAATGAACCGAAAGCTTGGAACGTTTTCTGGCAATAAAGCACTAAATACTGTTAAAGTGATTGCGCTAATTCTTTCGATTATTATTTGATAGGCAAGTAGAACTTCTATTCTAATCAATTCACTTCTGGTTTTGCGTTATGGAGTTTGTGTTGCTCCATGTAGCCGGTACGTTGTGAATATGTCTAATGTTAAATGCTTATTATTTACCCTGTTTTTATATTTAGCTTACCTTTGTTGTCATCTAACACTCACATAAAATTGATCTTAAAAACACTAACACAGCTAAATGTAATCTTTAGAAAAATCTCAAAACAAATATCCTTATTTCATACTGTTATTAAAAATATAAAAAGTTTAATTTTTACAGAGCCCCCAACATGACATGCATGGGAAAAAAAGACATCAAGGCCACAAATTAAGAATGTCCCACAACTTCCCTCATTTTAGTTAAATCATGGCCATTTTGTACTAAAATGAAATTAGATTTTTTTTTTTTTGAAAGTTTACATATGCCGTTGATAAAGTTTAACTTGAGTTGAACCCAGAACATTCCTTCAAAGCTTCTAGATGGTGTCAGACAGCAGTATCTCTATGCATTTAAGCTAATTAAGCATGACAAACACAAACATTCGATGTGTTAACTTTTTGTTGGGTGTGGCATGATGGGATACTTGCTTAAATAGATTAGGAGGTGTGAAGGACAGGGGGAGGGGCGAAGACTGCAACAATTCACAACAAAAAAAAACAGGGCCGTTACCACGGCTCTGATTGTAATGCGCTCACCATGGAAACCTTGTGCCTGCGCTGCAGGTAACTGAAACCCAACCCAGAACTGAATACACAAGACCCATTATGTCCATACGCCCAGGTGTGCCTTCAAACTTGAGCTAACCATACAGGTTATGAGCACAGGTCCAGACCTCATTTTTACATTGGATAGTGCAGTAATAGCAACCGGCGATCAGTAATTGTCCCTGTGGAGAGTCTATATATGCATCACTGCACCTTTTGACAGATAAATACCTGGTTGTGCACCCTGACACCACAAATACAATGTCACAATGCATTATTAGCAAGTAAAAACACACTGAGAGCATCGTGGATTGTCAGCTCACTGTAATCAGCACCTGTGATCCACAAGCTTTCGGCTTGCATTCTTTACGAGATACCGAGAACAAGAAAGAGAGACTGATAGCATCAAGCGAACCCCCATGTGACCCATTAGCACCTCCCCCAGCCATCTTCCCTCTGATCAGCACTGCTGAACAAACACAAGAGCTACATGTGTGTACTGAGTGATGAGGCAAACATATTTGCATTTGATGAATAGACTGCATTCATCTCGTCATATCAACAGCCAAAACCAATCTCTGAGGAATGTCTCTAAAGGTAGAAACCGCACTCAAACAATAAAATGCTTGTCACCTGTGTTCGCAAAGACAAATACAGACATCTGAAGATCTAAACAACCAGAACATCCAATGATCCATTTAAAAACATTAAATTACAACTGATCATCTACTTTTCTTAATGAATGCCTTTGACCTTATTGTGCATGCATTTTCAATGCATTTTAAATAAAGAAACCATCTTTTGTGCTGATAATAAAGGCAGTATGGGAATAGAAAAATCAAATCAAATAATAATGTGTGACCCTGGACCACAAAACCAGTCATAAGGGTCAATTTTTTGAGATTAATACATCATCTGAAAGCTGAATAAATAAGCTTAGGAAAGGACAATATTTGGCCGAGATACAACTATTTGAAAATCTGGAATCTGAGGGTGCAAAAAAATCTAAATATTGAGAAAATCACCTTTTAAACTTGTCCAAATAAAGTCCTTAGCAACACATATTACTAATAATAATAATAATAATAATAATAATTTGATATTTACAGTAGGAAATTTACAAAATATCTTCATGGAACATGATCTTTACTTAATATCCTAATGATTTTTGGCATAAAAGAAAAAAAATAAAAATAAATAATCGATAATTTCGACCCATACAATGTTTTGTTGGCTATTGCCACAAATATACCTGTGCGACTTGGTTTCGTGGTCCAGGGTCACATATGGCCCAGTATTCATGAGAAACGTCAAGTTTCTCCCTACATAATTTCCTACTGTATATTTGATTTCACTCTGACATGCAGCACATGAACATGTTGTGACTGCAGTTTAATTTAGCCCAAATACAAGACTGAACGGCTTCCTGTGTTCCCAGTTAACATGAAATCAACATCGACCTTTTTTACGGCTTCTATGTTTTTGCTTTTTTAGTGAATGATTTGTGCATGCTATTTTGCCACTATTTTAATAGCTTTCATTAAAATGTATATGTAACATGCTATTCCTCTAAAACGACTTTCCATGTCTTAGGCCACATTAATGCTAACCAATAGCCAAATAGCCATTTAGAAGGTTTAGCTCAATTCTTGTCATCCAATTTCCACAATCCAATTAGTTCCCAATGAATAAAATCAACCCCTATCCTATATTTCACTCAAAAATGTCACATTACAGAAGTAAAACGTCTTCCAAATGAGCTTTCACATTGTATTTAACATGTAATTGAGCCTGAGACATAATGCAGAAGAATGTCCCTTACAACTATTTTAAATCCTAAACTAGGAAACATCTCGTACGAATTTCCCATCCCTGTACCATAGTAATCCTCAGATAAATGCAGTGCCTGTAGGTTTCATGCTATAAGTTACTGCATGACCTGAAGCGTGTAAGTAACTAACCTAAATGAACCTCATGAATCAGCCGTTTGTTCCACATCCTGTAGGTCCCTTCTCACTAGCCACATACCACAGGAAATAATCTTTAATGAGAGAATGTGCGGGAGTGTTCATGTTGTTGCCTCATGAAGGCTGATCAAGGCAGCAAGTTTGGGATTTCTTAACTATGCATTTCACAACAGCCAAATATTATGACATATTATGATCAAGAATTCGTTTTTAAAAGTTAAATAACTCTGAGTTCATAAAAAGTTGAGAAAGCACAGTGTGGAATGGCACAATGCCATAGTGCTTGTTCTAACAAATCTTTGATTTGCTTTGAAATGATTCACCTTGTTGCCAGGATGATTCATATCTAGACAGAGTGATAGCACAAGGTGTGAAAGTCACAAAGGCCATGTGAATTCTCAATACAGAGAGTCATGGCACACAAACAGTTAAAGGAAGTTAAGCAAAAGAAAGAAAGAAAAGAAAGAGAAAAAAAAAAAAAAAAAAAAAAAAAAAAAAAAATCGACTCTTATTGAATCAATCCAAGCTGTATAGCACGTGTCATTTACCGTAGTGACTGAAGGACCAAAAATAAGATTCTTACCTTTGTGCCAACTGCAATATCGTGAGCAACGCTGTAAATGAAAACAGAAATGGGGGGGGAAAAAAAAAATCAGAGCAGGAAACCAGAAACAAAACACATGAAATAAGAAAAGGAGAACAGAGGACCCATTCTGACCCCATGCATTTGTCTAAAATAGTCCCAATGAAACAAAAGGTAAAGAAAAATGTTCATGCACAGGACAGTAAATGTCTAATATGTAATTTCATAATCAAGCCCATTTCTGGAAGCCAAAAAGTGAAATTAAAACCCTCAACCAAAATATGAACTGTAATTCATATTTAAGTGGGGCTAATGAGTCTAATCTATTTGGTTCATGTTGGTCAGATGTTTTTCCCATTAAAGGAATAAGCAGATTGTGAATAGACTGCGTAATCTAGTTCCTTCCTTCCCACAGATCTCTCTTAGAGCAAGAAATATGAGTGGTATTTTGGGTCAGTCTATGGTTGAAGATTAACCCCCACATCCTGTTTCACATGAACTCATAGTAAACACAATAACAGAATCTCTCCTTTGGATCAGGTCTTCAAAAATTCCCCATATCTACTAAGCACAGCTTAAAAGCTTTTATGTTTGAAACAATGAATTGAAAAGGAAACTGACTGTGCCAAACAAATCCTGATACATTTTCCCCAAGAGGGAAAAACCTTTATGCAAATGAGAGCTCAAACAAGGGGGCCCTGAGGACTGGGGTCATTTTTTTTTTCACAATACCTGGGGTGTGGTTTTAGTTTCTGTGTATCATCTTACATGTGCAGTGTGTCTGTCTGGTTCACCCAAGTCTATTAAACTGACTCATTTGAGACCATTTACCATAATAACCACAATTTCTGCCACATAACAGTAATTGTTACCGCTATGTAGTATTAACCACCACTAAGTGAAACTTAGTTTTCTTTTTCACCAAAGAGTGTGAAATAAAATGTTTTTTTGAGAAAATGTACCAAACTCAGGAAGTTAAACTTTTCTATACACTTTTTTTTCTGTTTATATTGGGTTTGTCCTTTTTAACCCATAATTTGCATCATAACAGTCTAAATACATTTTAAGTGTCATATTTTTGCACTGTTCTAGCAATAAACATTACATTAAATTATTGATACTCATTGAAAACAGGAATTTAAAATGGCAAAGTAACTACTTAGTTGTGGAAACTATCATGACTTATGTTGTAAGAGAAACACTGTGGTACACTGATCATTTCTCTAATGAAACTACTAAATAAAATGCAATCTATAGGCGGTTAAAAAAAAACACCAATTCAGAGCTATAAAATTTCAGATAGACTTACTCTAATTCTGCGTAACTTGATCCCATAGGGTACAATTCAGTCTCTAGGCGGCTGCACAAGGAAAAATATGTCAATGCCATCAAACAATCTAACTAATCAATTTACTCTTACTCATTTTACTAATAGTTTTCATGTTAGAAAGACTTGTATAACTTTTAATGCCTGCTTTCCCCATTTATAGGTTTTAAAGAATGTTGTTCTTTTTTTTTTTTTACTTAAACTTTAATTACTAACAGTATACGATGCAACAAGTCCCCTCGGTGGAACTCTTCCTAGTTTTGTAGAAAACAAAACTCTCGTTTAGGCTGCAAAACACGGACACTGATATTTCATATAAATAAAACAGGCAAACCTGGGGGAAAAACTAAACGTGCCAAACAAAACAGAAAGCATCATACAGACGCCTGACGCACGAGAAAACTACGGGTTTGTCTCATCGCAACTGGTGATGAAAGCGCTCGCGCTGTCCAATCAAACAAAAAAATATATACACTACAGTTGCTAAACGTAAGGTTTTACTCGTGCAATGTTTATCGCCAGGCAAGAACAACTTCTTTTCCATTCATAATAACGTAGCATCACTTACCCGTCCATTGCACACCGAGGAACAGCAGCTCTGATCCGCAACTTTGTTGCTTGGCTGAGTTTTCTTAAAGCGCTACAAAATGGCGGAGTGCGTTGAGTGGAAGCCTCAGCGATGAGCTCGGTGATTGGTCGACCCTGGAAAACAGTGGGAGTATGAGACACGAGGAGGATTGTGATTGGATAAGACGAGTTGAAAGCAAAGGGCGGTTACAGTTGAGGAGGGAGAAATTGCGTGTCGTGCATCCTAGTATTGTTCTGCGTGTTTGAAGAATGAACAAATCACTTATGAAACAAGTTTTATTGTGTTCAGTAAACGGATTAACCTGTTATTTTGTCAGTGTAATAGTAACTTTACTTAAATAGATGAATTGTGTATTTAATGATACCTACCAATTATATTAACAAAATAGAATGAATAGAAAAGTGATCATTATTGTCTAGAGTTTTTTAATAAGTCTAAATAGCGGGTGGTAGACTAGACACAACAACAGCAGACTGAAAGCTAATATAACCGGTTGCATGAATATTTAAGTTTGCGTGGTAGCAGAGATCCATTATGTCTGATTAGGGATTTGATTACTGTTTCCACAAAAAGATAATGGTGAAATAGATTTATTCTTATGCAAATGAAATCGATAAAGGTTTCAGCATTACCGATACTGGCCAAAGTAGACCTATGATGAAGGATCTAGTGTCTTTTAGATAAAATAACTGGTCTTTGGCCTTTTTTGTTGTTACACACTTGGGATCAGAATCTTATTTAGTTGGATTGCTGTCAGTTAGATTTAAGCGCCTCAGATATCAAAGGCTCCATGATCTCCTTGATGTCCCAGAGCCTCTGCAGTCTCTTGCGACCACCTGGCTGAGGAGAGTCTTTACTGTCATTTCACTCTGTTCACAGACCAATCAAGATTAAAACAAACAAATACAAACGTTTTTTTTGGTTTGATCAAACCATTCAAGGAAATGTAAAAGTCCTACATCAACGTTAAATATTTTTTTCTTGGTGATTTCGTGGCATGTCTGATCTAAAACAATAGTTTCAATTTGAAACTGCAAATGGTTTACAAGCTTCAAATGTCTTGTCCAGAAGGACTATGGGACAAGAAGAGCTTTAGCATCAGGTATCATCATTAATAATTACCTGTTTGTCACATTCAGGAAATTACTTTTTCCCCTGCGCCGTAGGAGAAGCACCTGCTTAAAGCTAAATAATAGATGGGGGGCCGCAACAGAAACTGAGACTCATTGTCTCCAAGGTAGCCAAATAAATCATCACATGATCTGGCCAGGTAAATAATAGGCCAGAGCAATCAGTTAGGTCTTAACATTACAGTAACTTTACATTAGAGTGGTGTACAAGAAAAGCTTTATAAAGTTATTTTTATAGAAACAGTTACGTGCTTACAGAACATTGCACCAAAGGTAAAGGGATAGTTCACCCAAAAATTTAAATTCTGTCATCATTTACTCACCCTCAAGTTTTTCCAAACCTGTATGAATTTCTTTCTTGGGTGAGTAAATGATGACAATTTTCATTTTTGGGTGAACTATCACTTTAAGTGTTACATATTTTCATTTCAGTGGTGTACAGGAAACGCATTAAAGTTATTTGTAAGTTTATAGAAACACTACACTAGAAACAAAGTTATTTATATTTACATTGGTCTACATTGATGCAGTGTTTCTGTAAACATAAGTTTATAAAGCTTTTCCTGTACACCACTGTAAACATGCAAATATAAATAACTTTGACCATGTTTCCATTATTTAAATGTACATGTTTCCATTTCAGTGGTGTAAAGGAAACACATTATAAAGTTATTTATAGGTTTACAGAAACATTGCATAAAAGTTATGCACTCACCTAAAGGATTATTAGGAACACCCTACTAATACTGTGTTTGACCCCCTTTCGCCTTCAGAACTGCCTTAATTCTACGTGGCATTGATTCAACAAGGTGCTGAAAGCATTCTTTAGAAATGTTGGCCCATATTGATAGGATAGCATCTTGCAGTTGATGGAGATTTGTGGGATGCACATCCAGGGCACGAAGCTCCCGTTCCACCACATCCCAAAGATGCTCTATTGGGTTGAGGTGACTGTGGGGGCCATTTTAGTACAGTGAACTCATTGTCATGTTCAAGAAACCAATTTGAAATGATTCGAGCTTTGTGACATGGTGCATTATCCTGCTGGAAGTAGCCATCAGAGGATGGGTACATGGTGGTCATAAAGGGATGGACATGGTCAGAAACAATGCTCAGGTAGGCCGTGGCATTTAAACGATGCCCAATTGGCACTAAGGGGCCTAAAGTGTGCCAAGAAAACATCCCCCACACCATTACACCACCACCACCAGCCTGCACAGTGGTAACAAGGCATGATGGATCCATGTTCTCATTCTGTTTACGCCAAATTCTGACTCTACCATCTGAATGTCTCAACAGAAATCGAGACTCATCAGACCAGGCAACATTTTTCCAGTCTTCAACTGTCCAATTTTGGTGAGCTTGTGCAAATTGTAGCCTCTTTTTCCTATTTGTAGTGGAGATGAGTGGTACCCGGTGGGGTCTTCTGCTGTTGTAGCCCATCCGCCTCAAGGTTGTGCGTGTTGTGGCTTCACAAATGCTTTGCTGCATACCTCGGTTGTAACGAGTGGTTATTTCAGTCAAAGTTGCTCTTCTATCAGCTTGAATCAGTCGGCCCATTCTCCTCTGACCTCTAGCATCAACAAGGCATTTTCGCCCACAGGACTGCCGAATTGCCAAACTGGATGTTTTTCCCTTTTCACACCATTCTTTGTAAACTCTAGAAATGGTTGTGCGTGAAAATCCCAGTAACTGAGCAGATTGTGAAATACTCAGACCAGCCCGTCTGGCACCAACAACCATGCCACGCTCAAAATTGCTTAAATCACCTTTCTTTCCCATTCTGACATTCAGTTTGGAGTTCAGGAGATTGTCTTGACCAGGACCACACCCCTAAATGCATTGAAGCAACTGCCATGTGATTGGTTTATTAGATAATTGCATTAATGAGAAATTGAACCTTTAGGTGAGTGTATATATTTTACATTTATGCAGTGTTTCAGTAAACATTAATAACTTTATACAGCTTTTCCTGTATAAAAGTGTAAATAACTTTGACACTGTGTTTCTGTATTGACATTATTTATTTTTTTACTTGTTTACATTAGTGATGTATAGGAAAAGCTTTACAAAGTTATACATTTTTTTACAGAAACACTATGAAAATATTTATATTTACATGCGCATAGAAACATTGTATCAGAGTTTACATTTATCTACACAGATACATTAGTCCTTTGATCTATCCCCCAACAGCAAGTGTTTTGTCTAGTCTTTAATCCTATGCCCATGCTTGTAACAAAGGGCCATTCTGATAGTTTATAAGGAGGCAAGCAACAGTGTATAACTGGTTGATGGTCCCGGTGATGGAGAGAGGGATGACTGTATCAAACAGCTTGTGTTGCTTCACCCTGCAGATGAGGCGCTCAATGTGAACCCTCAGCCGAGCAATGGATTGAGTCTCCCTCAGCTCATTAGCTGGCAACTCTTCCTGCTTTAACAGGTAAGCAGGTCTGTAAACTTTGCATGGTACACAGTCATCTACAAAAAAACCTTTGTTGACCATAATAGCCATTCCAGGTTTCAGGAGAGACACAATCCCAGACTTCTTCAGAAGTTCCTTGTCACTGACAGATCCTGCACACAAGGATGACACAAAAGTGACTGCACCATGCGGTGCCATGCCAATTAACCCCTTGAAGGAGCAATGGGACCCTTCACCTTGATGCAGGAGAGAGGATGGTGTTTGGCAACGCAGCTCTGTCCAGTCAATCACTACTTGTGTGTCTGGGTAGTCCTGGAATTCCTTTGGCATTTGAGCCTTGACCGCCTCCTCAGACATCCAGATGCGCACAGATCCAAGAATAGTGTACAGAAAATTGGCCCATGTTGTAACTATTTGACTCACGGTGGACTGAAGGATGTTGAATCTGTGGCCCAGATCCCTCTCTGCTAGCCCAACCGAGAGATGGACCATGAAGAGAAAAAACTCATCTATGGGCTGCAGGGACTGACACTGTTAAAATAACAAAATTGGAGAAGTTTTTATAATGTGTATGTTTACAGTATATAGAGAAAGTAACATTACCAATACTAACATTCCAATTTCTTTCTATTCCCCCCACATAACACATGTATTTAATTTATAGCATAATAAATGATAGATTCTAAATTATAATTATAGAATTATTTACAAATGCACTGTCTGATGCTCCATCTTCGCTCTTTGTTGTAGCTGCCTTTGCTCTGGTCAAACGAACCATGTTGTGGGATGCAGGCTCTATCAGTCTCCAGAACGCCATCAAGTGGTTGTAAGTCGCAAACCTACATGAGATGTGGGATATGTTTGATTTGTTTTGAGATAATATACACCAACAAATGTAATGCACAACCAAGAGTTGCTTACTTTTTGTTATGAACTATAAATCCTTGTGAACTTATTACAGAAATAACTTGCATACAAACTGAATGTAATGTTTTTGGATACTTGACTGTGCGTCATTTACAATTAAAAGAAAATGCATTTAATATCAATTTAAACTATATTAAAATAAGTGGAACTTAAGAGTGCTCGTTGAACTACTTAAATAGGACTTAAGTATTGAAACCTGTGTCATGTATTTAAATATATTTTAAATTGCACATTTATAATGAAGTAAAATATTATACTATATACTATACTAATATATATATATATATATAAAATTTTAACTTTAAATGTAACGTCAAATAACCACACTAAAAATTATAATCAAGTGCTTTACATGTGTTTTGCTGTTTGTTAACACATTGTTACAAAGTAAAGAAATGACATTACAAAGTGCACTTTTTATTAGTGTACTTAAGTGTTTTAAGAAACATGTCATCAGTGTTGGAAAAGCAATTAATTATAGTGCTCTTTTAATTCTTTCAAATAAATAATATAAAATTGCATACATTATTCTTCAATTGACTAGTACTGAAAGGGAGAAGTTTACATTAAAAACATTCATTTTAACATTAGACTTTAAATTTTGATGTTAAATTATTCTATAGTCTACAGTATTTAATGTAATTACATCAAAAGTAAATTACAGAAAAAAATTAAGATAAAAATTACAGTGATTGATTAATGCATTACACCCAACCCAACACTGCATGTCATGAAAGTGTACTCTTTCAGGAAAGTTGAGGCTGTGGCATATTATTATTATTATTATTATTATTATTATTATTATTATGTTATCTGCAAGTACAGTTTTTTTTCCTTTAAGATGTGGAGTAGCTACACTACAAATGCACATTCAATACAATTAAGCGAACTTCTTTTTCACAAGGGAATAAAAGCTCTACTTAAATTAACATGTATTATGAAAAGATCAGAAGAGTAGTTTTAGGCAATCAGACGACCAATGCTATGTGTATATTATATTGTTTGCGTTTTAGATCTTACCTAGTGTAAAACCTTATGTCATCATCAGACGCAGCAAATCGCCCCAAACAAAATCTCTGAAGGACAGACAACTCTGCCACCTGTCTCCTCAGGCACTCCACCTCCTTTCGGAGATCTTCGGTCTGATCCAAAGCCAGATCATCAACCTGGACTGGCGATGAGCAATAATCATGATCCTGATGCGGGTAGTCCGTAGGCACCCGATCTTCTTTCAAATGAGTGGAAACTTTTCTCTTCCTCCATAACTCGGCGCGCTTTGGCTTTGGTGCTGGAGTGGAAGAGTCGTCCCACGGGAACACCGTGGGCACAGCGCCCTTCTTCAGCAGTCGGCGGGCTGCAGGAGTCGATGGCTCGATCAAATCATCACTCTTGAAGTGACGACTGCACACTCTTGTATTAGGACTAACGTTAAAATCCTCACGCCGGACACCGCGAAGCCACTTTTTCCGTGTTTCGTCATCCAAAGGGAAACTATGGAAACTAATCACAGAATTAAACCTTGATGACATTTTACAGAACGGGACACAACAATATCGAGAGGATGCACCTTCACGCCGAAGGTATTTAAAGGTTTGTGAACTCATTACTAAAACGTTATATTTTAATATAATTTACTTAACTTGTATGTTAATAATATGTATAATGTAATGCTATAAACATTTGTTTGTGATCGATAGTTAACTGAAATATGTCAGAAATAATTAACTACTACTACCACAGCTTGCTATCAGTGAATACTATACCGGAAGCTCGTGTAGACACTGAAAATTTAGCGGAAATACGTAGTCAGTAGACATGTGGCAAGCCTTTTTAGCATTTAATTCCCCTGGCTCTAGTACTTGCAATTTAGTTTTGAGTAGACAAAATGGCTAAATTAACACATTGGGTTACACATTTTAACCCAATGTCAGGTCATATTGACTAAAAGCTGGGCTAAGTTTACCTCATAAATAGTTATTAGCCTATTTCCTTTTTTTCTTGCAGCAAATGTTATTTATATATTTACTTATTCCTTAAAAAAAGTTTATTTATATTTATAAAAAAAAACACACAAATATATATACACACACACACACACACACACACACAAATATATACAAATATATCCATGAATAAAATCAAACCAAAGTTTTATATTCTAATTCTGCTTGCCATAGTAGGTTGTGCATAGACGATTAGGTGACACCATGTGGCAGCAGTTGGACATTACAAATAAAACACATCTGAACTGTATTCATTCAGTTTATCCAGTTAATTTTTTTTTAACACACACACACACACACCGATCAGGCATAACATTATGACCACCTTCCTAATATTGTGTTGGTCCCACTTTTGCTGCCAAAACAGCCCTGACCCATCGAGGCATAGACTCCACTAGACCCCTGAAGGTGTGTGTGGTGTCTGGCACCAATATGTTAGCAGCAGATCCTTTAATTCCTGTAAGCTGCGAGGTGGGGCCTCCATGAATCGGACTTGTTTGTTCAGCACATCCCACAGATGCTCGATTGGACTGAGTTCTGGGGAATTTGGAGTCCAAGTCAACACCTCAAACTCGTTGTTGTGCTCCTACGCTTGCCCTTTTTTTTTGTTGCTTCTAACACATCAACTTTGAGGACAAAATGTTCACTTGCTGCCTAATATATCCCACCCACTAACAGGTGCTGTGATGAAGAGATAATCAGTGTTATTCACTTCACCTGTCACTGGTGCTACAGAGGTTGAAAGTTTTGTAGCACAGGCCACACAATTGTAGCAAAAGTATAAAACGTCTGTTACCATCTCTGAAAGCAACCACAAGTATTATTTTATAGTATTCTATACAGTGATAAAGGCTATGTTGTCAATTAGCATTGCATTACAAATATACTTTATTCACATGAAAATACCCAAAATGTCTAGAAGAACACAGATAAACCATATGTTGTCACAATCGTATGTTTAATCAGCAGTGCTGAGTAGATTATTTACAAATTGTAGTCGGTTACTGATTACAAATTACATGAAAATATATGTAGTTAGTAACGTTAGTAATTGTTTTCTTTAAAGCAAGCGGTTAGCAGTGCCAATGAAGATTTGTTGCTGTCTGGATCTGAAGAACACATTAACTCTATATTCATTTCTTAGAGAAACTGAAAAAATAATCCCTATACTCTGAACCAAACTATAGATTTTTTATTAAGTGAATAAAGTGAACTGCAGAACCACCTTCACATGCTGTTACAAAAACTATATCCCACTTGGGAACAACATGACTGAGCAGTCAACCAAGGAGCAATAAACTCTTTAAATGAGGTTCATTGAGAATAACACAAACAGGAAGCACAGACTATTTATTGTAACAATATACACCATCTTTAATGCTGTTCTCTAACAATAAAATCATATTTAATTAACAAGATACATATCCAATAGAAATATATGGAGCCCCTTAAATGGTTAGTTCACCCTAAAATGAAAATTAAGTCATCATTTTCTCATCCTGGTTATGTTCTAATGCTGAATGCCCTTCTTTCTTTTCGGGACCACAAAAGGAGATTTAAAGAAAAAAAAAAAAGTCAAAATTATATGCTCGTCCATATAATGGCAGTGAATAGCGACCAGGTGAAGAAGCTATCGCATTCACATCTGTCAACTGTCATTCTGACTGTCATCTGACAACCGGAGATATTCAACTCAGTGAAGAAAGTACAGGGATACTTTTTTGGGAATTCTAGGCATTGTATTTCTGTCACGTTTTTATTCATCTTGATTTCTCACAACTTTTGTGCTTTTTTTGGGCAAGTCAGAGTGAACTGTGGCGCTAATAGAGTCTCATGAATGTGCACATCACATAGCTTTGCACGGAAGACCAAAGGCCAAGGTCAGGATTTTTGTTAAATAATACACTAAATTTAATGTAGTTTTTTTTACCAAACACTGTCGTATACCCCTAGAACATGTAAGATATACAACATGTGTTGCATGGTGATGCGTTTCCATCTTTTTTTAAAAGGTTTATGCTGGTCGCTATTCATTGCCATTATATGGACGAGCATGAGTGGGACATTTTTTTAAATTTCTCCTTTTGTGGTCCGAAAAATAAAGACTACATACTGCATTAGAACAACACCAGAGTAAATGATGACTTAATTTTCATTTTAAGTTGAACTATCCCTTTAAGACACATAGTGATGAGGAAAAATTACATGTGAGGAAAAACTGTAGTTCAATGCTTTTGCGTTCGCTTGCAAAACCTTTGTGACATAAGATGGGAGGAAAAACTATATTTCATTGCTTTTGCAAGTGAACGCAAAGTTTCATGGGAATGCAATACTTTTGAAAGAGAATGCAAATGTTTTGTGAATGAATGCTAAGTCTCTGAAGGGAACACAAAAGTTTTGCGAGAGAACGCAAACACAAAAGCATTGAAATATAATTTTATCATATATTTTCAATCACCATATCTCATTAGGGGCTCAAAATGAATTACAACAGACACATTTTCATTTTCTCAGGCTCCATGTTGTCTGCCACTTAGATAACTGAAAAACAAAATAAGTAGCTGTTACTCCGCATGATCTGAGAAGAAACTACCAAAGATCTTTTGCTGTTGTTTTTTTTAACAGCAGATTTACTTACATGATCGGGACGACACTAATGTAACTAATGGCACAGGAGAGGAGGAAGCATAAGCCACTGAACCAGCCGAGAGTTAGTGGGTAAATGGAGGTGAAAAAGACATTAGACAAGAGGTCAGTCACAGCTAGAACCAGCTGGAGCAGCCCAAAGACTCGCCCTGCAAAGAGATACAGCAGAGGACTCCCATGAAGTATCAAATAACCTGCATCATGACCTCAAATATATGGCTTGTACTTAAATTTAGTTTTTGTTTCTGTGCAGTTGTGACTTTACCATATTGCTGAGGAGGCAGATTCTTGGACAGCATAGCTCTCAGAGTTGGCATGGGAACGCAGGCAAACATCATGATTCCTCTAGCTGTTTGAAACAATACATCTCAATGCAGAAACATACTAAAACCATAACAGCTTTACAATGATGACTCTAAGCATTTTGCCTTAATGAATGTACAAACCCGATTCCAAAAAAGTTGGGACACTGTACAATTTGTTAATAAAAAAGGAATGCAATAATTTACAAATCTCATAAACTTATATTTTATTCACAATAGAATATAGATAACATATCAAATGTTGAAAGTGAGACATTTTGAAATGTCATGCCAAATATTGGCTCATTTTGGATTTCATGAGAGCTACACATTCCAAAAAAGTTGGGACAGGTAGCAATAAGAGGCCGGAAAAGTTAAATGTACATATAAGGAACAGCTGGAGGACCAATTTGCAACTTATTAGGTCAATTGGCAACATGATTGGGTATAAAAAGAGCCTCTCAGAGTGGCAGTGTCTCTCAGAAGTCAAGATGGGCAGAGGATCACCAATTCCCCCAATGCTGCGGCGAAAAATAGTGGAGCAATATCAGAAAGGAGTTTCTCAGAGAAAAATTGCAAAGAGTTTGAAGTTATCATCATCTACAGTGCATAATATCATCCAAAGATTCAGAGAATCTGGAACAATCTCTGTGCGTAAGGGTCAAGGCCGGAAAACCATACTGGATGCCCGTGATCTTCGGGCCCTTAGACGGCACTGCATCACATACAGGAATGCTACTGTAATGGAAATCACAACATGGGCTCAGGAATACTTCCAGAAAACATTGTCGGTGAACACAATCCACCGTGCCATTCGCCGTTGCCGGCTAAAACTCTATAGATCAAAAAAGAAGCCATATCTAAACATGATCCAGAAGCGCAGGCGTTTTCTCTGGGCCAAGGGTCATTTAAAATGGACTGTGGCAAAGTGGAAAACTGTTCTGTGGTCAGACGAATCAAAATTTGAAGTTCTTTTTGGAAAACTGGGACGCCATGTCATCCGGACTAAAGAGGACAAGGACAACCCAAGTTGTCATCAGCGCTCAGTTCAGAAGCCTGCATCTCTGATGGTATGGGGTTGCATGAGTGCGTGTGGCATGGGCAGCTTACACATCTGGAAAGGCACCATCAATGCTGAAAGGTATATCCAAGTTCTAGAACAACATATGCTCCCATCCAGACGTCGTCTCTTTCAGGGAAGACCTTGCATTTTCCAACATGACAATGCCAGACCACATACTGCATCAATTACAACATCATGGCTGCGTAGAAGAAGGATCCGGGTACTGAAATGGCCAGCCTGCAGTCCAGATCTTTCACCCATAGAAAACATTTGGCGCATCATAAAGAGGAAGATGCGACAAAGAAGACCTAAGACAGTTGAGCAACTAGAAGCCTGTATTAGACAAGAATGGGACAACATTCCTATTCCTAAACTTGAGCAACTTGTCTCCTCAGTCCCCAGACGTTTGCAGACTGTTATAAAAAGAAGAGGGGATGCCACACAGTGGTAAACATGGCCTTGTCCCAACTTTTTTGAGATGTGTTGATGCCATGAAATTTAAAATCAACTTATTTTTCCCTTAAAATGATACATTTTCTCAGTTTAAACATTTGATATGTCATCTATGTTGTATTCTGAATAAAATATTGAAATTTGAAACTTCCACATCATTGCATTCTGTTTTTATTCACAATTTGTACAGTGTCCCAACTTTTTTGGAATCGGGTTTGTATCAAAGGAGTGTCTTTTGTATTTAAATTTGCGCTCAGTCATTTTTTAATATTGCACAGCAGTATTGCACAGTTTGCCAGTCATGTTGGACTTATACTGAACACGCACAAGTTGCCAATGCTTTTTTGCACATCAAATGCACTATTCAATCAGCCATGGTTAATTTATTCCACAAGCGAAAAGGTTTACGAGAATAAAGTCAGTAGTTTTCGGTGGTTCAAAAAAGTGCATGTTCACTCTTGTTTGCGGTTCTATGGCGGTGGTTGTCAACCTTTCAAAATGGTCAGAATTTTGGGGGGAAAAAAGGGTCCATTGTCTATTGTTAAAAGTGTAATGATGCATGTAGCACAGCCCATACAGAAGTAACTATAAAACCAAGCAGCTATCAGATGGTCATCGTGGCGAATATGTGTGACCAACTTGAACCTGTTCTGAAATCTGTGTGGGTAAATCTCTTTCTTGCAAAATTCGCAATCGCGTATATTCCTATTGAAATTACAAAATTTCGCCTGCAAAAATTCGCAGAACTGATCTTTAAACTCTAAGGGCCAGATTTACTAACAGCTTGTGCCAGCGCAAACCCTCTTTTGGCGTTTTTTTAAGACGTGTAGTGAAAAGTTAGCGCTGAAAAGGCGTGGGCACAAATTATTTTTTGCGGCTGACCTTATTGAATATGCCCTTTCAGATGCAAAATTTATGGGAGGAGAGTATTTAAATGAATCATGCAAGGTGATTTACTAAGGTTTGCACTTGTCAATTTACTGGTGTTTATTTACCGCCCAAAACATCATGTCTTAAACCAGACACTAACTGGTTGTTGGTAATTATGGAAATGATCCAGCTGTGTCTGTGTTCTTTAATTTGCGCGTCGTCAGTAGATCACGCACAGAACTTTACACTCCCATCTGCGCTTTTTTGGAATTGCAAAGGTACCATGATTTTTTTCTGTTGTTTGGCTGGATAGTCCAATTTCTACCTGATAATATATTTTAAAGCTTGGCATAACTAAAAATGTATACCGATCAGGCATAACATTATGACTAATAATGTGTTGGTCCCCCTTTTGCTGCCAAAACAGCCCTGACCCATCGAGGCAGGGACTCCACTAGACCCCTGAAGGTGTGCTGTGGTATCTGGCACCAATATGTTAGCAGCAGATCCTTTAAGTCCTGTAAGTTGCGAGGTGGGGCTTCCATGAATCGGACTTGTTTGCTCAGCACATCCCACAGATGCTCGATTGGACTATGTTCTGGGGAATTTGGAGGCCAAGTCAACGCCTCAAACTCATTGTTGTGCTCCTCAAACCATTCCTGAACCATTTTTGCTTTGTGGCAGGGTGCATTATCCTGCTGAAAGAGGCCACAGCCACCAGGGAATACCGTTTCTATGAAAGGGTGTACATGGTCTGCAACAATGCTTAGGTAGGTGGTACGTGTCAAAGTAACATCCACATGGATGGCAGGACCCAAGGTTTCCCAGCAGAACATTGCCCAAAGCATCACACTGCCTCTGCCAGCTTGCCTTCTTCCCATAGTGCATCCTGGTGCCATGTGTTTCCCAGGTAAGTGACGCACACGCACCTGGCCATCCACGTGATGTAAAAGAAACCGTGATTCATCAGACCAGGCCACCTTTTTCCATTGTGCCGTGGTCCAGTTCTGATGCTCAAGTGCCCACTGTTGGCGCTTTTGTCAGTGGACAGGGGTCAGCATGGGCATCCTGACTGGTCTGCGGCTATGCAGCCCCATACGCAACAAACTGCAATGCACTGTGTATTCTGACACCTTTCTATCAGAACCAGCATTAACTTCTTGCGCAATCTGAGCTACAGTAGCTCGTCTGTTTGATTGGACCACACAGGCCAGTCTTCGCTCCACACGTGCATCAATGAGCCTTGGCCGCCCATGACCCTGTTGCCGGTTCACCACTGTTCCTTCCTTGGACCACTTCTGATAGATACTGACCACTGCAGACCGGGAACACCCCACAAGAGCTGCAGTTTTGGAGGTGCTCTGACCCAGTCTAGCCATCACAATTTGGCCCTTGTCAAACTCGCTGAAATCCTTATGCTTGCCCATTTTTCCTGCTTCTAACACATCAACTTTGAGGACAAAATGTTCACTTGCTGCCTAATATATCCAACCCACTAACAGGTGCTGTGATGATAAAAGAGATAATCAGTGTTATTCACTTCACCTGTCATAATGTTATGCCTGATCGGTGTATATTCAGTATAAAAATGCTCATGGAGCTCATGGAGAACTACCCCTTTAAGACCAACTTACCCAGGAAGTAGACCCAGCTTTCTATTGCAAATGTCATGATTGCCATTCCTGTGCAGTTGGACACAATACCCAGAAGAGTGAGGGCTGTGTCCCCCAACACACTGAACAGAATCAGAACCCCTAAGAAGCTACTGAGGTACATGGCACTGGTGGCGGCCCTGCCATATCCTGCCCACACTGAGTTCCAGCTCAGAGGGGGCTTCAGTACATACAGCTGAAGCACATTTTCTGATCCGACCATGCCTAACATGAACAGCACCATGGCTGTCATCAGCATGCCTATGGAGACTCGATCCATCGTGTTCCCACTTTCGGATTCAGTCAGCAACGGGTCTCCCTCGGGTAGGGAACATCTCAAATCAGAGAGGGCAAACACAGTGTACAGTAGTGCCACAACGCTGACCAGAATTGCTGTCAGGAGGAGAACTGATGGTCCCATCTGGTACAGATATCCAGACAGGAGACCTCCCACGACCCCTGCAACCCCAAAACAGAAGTCCACGATGTTGAGTTTAAGAGTGCGTTTGCCCTGCTCCGAACTCAGAGACGCCAGAGCAGCCACCCCGGCCCAGAACATTGGGCCGCCTCCACTCAAACCATGCAGCAAAGAGCCCAAGTACAGAAACTCCAGAGGAACCTCACAGTACATGAAGATGACAAGCATAAACATGCCCAAAACTGAACCCATTTGAGAGGCCACCAAGAAGACTTTAGGTCCATGACGGTCTGCCATGCGGCTCAGTGGTATAATGGACAACATGGCCGCCACAGAGGATAACACACTCTGAATAAGAAGAAAGCGTGAGGATAACGCCTGTGCTTGATCACTGTCTCCTTGTGTTGCCCTCAGCGACTGGTTGTACACAGTCTGTGTGAGGGCCATCTCGAAGAAGGACGTCCCCAGTTTATTGATGACAACCACTGGCTCCACTAAAGTCAGAATGGCCCCCATTTGATTGGCAGACTGGGAGCTTGAAGCTATGATGTTTAACCTTTAAGACAAAAGATAAGCCTTATATATACATATATATATATATATAAATGACACCTATTTATATGACATAAGTGATGTCAATCTATTTAAAAATGAACTAATTAATCACACAATTTTTTTGTCTCAAAATTCTGCAGGTGAAATGAGCATTCATAGCAATTCAGCAGTACATTATAATTGAAAGCCATCATTTTTAACATTAAATAAGGTTTAAAAGTATAACAACTTTTAATTTAAGTGAACATAAAACAATCTTCACATAAAACCATTATAATAAATGTCACATTTAGTTATTGTTTTTGACCCATGTAACTTTGTATTTTAATAAATATGTTATGACATCAACATTTTACATACCAGTGAAATTTCTCGATTCCAATTTTTATGCCACAACGAAAAATATTGACCTAACTACTATGAAGTTCAAACATTTTTAAAGTAAACAGTCAGTAATAAAATATGAATGCATAAACAAATTGCAAGCAATAGCACAAACTAGAGGAGTAAAGTTTGTGAACAAAAAAAGCTTAAAGTTTGAAGCAGTTGCTAGGATGTTCTGAATGATTGCTAGGCAGTTGCTAGCGTGTTTTGGGTGGTTGCTAAGTGCCGGCGCTCAGTAACACGTACCATGTGACGACGATACTAAGTGTGCTTATAGGCTTGTTCGACTTGAAACAGCGCTGCACAGACCGATCGGTGTATGACATCAAAGTACTCTCATGGTACTTTGATGTCATACACGATCAGCCGATTCAGCGATTGTTTCAGTCTTGTCAAGTACTCCGGTCGTTGTTTTTCTGAAGTAAGGTAATTAGAAATATGGTGTCTGTGTAAGTGTCTCAATTTACTAAAACTTTCACTAACATTGATTAAAGGATTAATTCACTTAAAAATGAAAATTTCCCCATCTCATCCAAGGTGTTCGTGTCTTTCTTTCTTCAGTCGAAAAGAAATTAAGTTTTTTAAGAAAAACATTCCAAGATTTTTCTCCACATAATGGACTTCAATGGCAACCAAAATGTTAAAGGTCCAAATCAATGCAGTTTCAAAGGGCTTCGAAGGGCTTCAGAGGCTCTGCACGATCCCAGACGAGGAATAGGGTCTTATCTAGCGAAACGATCGATCATTTAAAATAAAAAAAAATATATACTTTTTAACCTAAATTGCTCATCTTGCGCTGCTCTGTAGCGCGCCACGGATTGCGTAATCACGTCGGAAAGGTCACGCTAGACATAAGCAGAAGTACCGCCCCAAACGAACGTGCGAGAACTAATACAAACGCCCTTTACCAAAAAACCCTCCATCTTCAACTTCAAAATCGTCCGACATCGTTGTTTTACCTTTTTTTTCTAAAGGGCGTTTGTATTAGTCTTCGCACGTGCGCTTTGTAAACACGGGGGCGGTACTTCTGCCTATGTCTAGCGTGACCTTTCCGACGTGATTACGTAATCACTGGCGCTCCGCAGAGCAGCGCAAGGTGAGCAATTTAGGTTAAAAAGTATATTAAATTTTTTTTTTTTTTTTTTAAATGACCGATCGTTTCGCTAGATAAGACCCTATTCCCTATTCGTCTGGGATCATGCAGAGCCTCTGAAGCCCTTCGAAGCCCTTTGAAATGGCAAAAGTCTATGATGTGGAGAAAAATCCTGGAATGTTTTCCTCAAAAAACGTAATTTTTTTTCGACTGAAGAAAGAAAGACATGAACATCTTGGATGAGATGGGGGTGAGTAAAATATCAGGAAATTTTCATTTTGAAGTGAACTAATCCTTTAACATTAATGACACAGACTGAAGCAGGTATATTAAGCTGCTGTCACTTTAAGACCTGTTACGACACACATTTGATTTTCTCCTAAACCTTTATGTTAATTTTTTTTTTTAACTCATTTAAGACTGTGCTTATGAGAATTTTTTTTAATAATGTATGTATGTATACCCAATATTCTCAAATTAAATATTTACATTTTTAGCAAGTAAAAGCCCCTTTTTAGTAAAATTGTTAAAATTCTGTCCAACTTCAGGTTGTAGTACATGTGTCTTTTTGCTGTACAATCTTTCCTGATTTTTTTTATATAAACGTAAGAATAACTTGTATTGTAAGTAATATTTCAAGATGATAACTTACTGGGATGAAGCAACTTTAAGGTGTGTGTCTAGTCTACAGAAACTTCCAAAAATAAAGCCATTTTGAGAAATATTCACTAGTAAAAGAATATTCAGTAGCCCCAGTCTCCATATTATTGACATTAATGTTGCATGCAATAAATATAAAGAGAACAACAGTACAATCTGAAGTAGGCCTATGTTGTCTTCACATGGTCCATGATTGATCATCGTCATCAAAATTATAAATGTTGGAAAAAAAAAAAAAAAAAGTCTCACTGATTATACACACAACACGTTATGCAGTAACACTCATGCATGTAAATGCTACTACAGGATAATATGAAAATTAATAAAAAAAATCTCACAAAACATACTCACAGGATTTTATCCACTAGAAATGGATTTTAGTTGACGTTAAAGTGTAGAAAGCCCCGGTTGGCATTGAACTCAGTTTAAAGCTGGATGGAAGCTGTGTGATTGAAGTAAAAGTGATTTTAAAAGGAAACTTGTTGCTGCTTGTAAGTGCATCTATCATGAGATTCCCTCTATTTCACCTCTGAGAGCATAAAAGCAAAGTGTGATATCAATACACAGGGGCTCAGAGGTGGTTTTTATAGTCTTGTGGCTTTATTTAATCTGTTCTGCTGTTGTGTAGACATATTTATGACACTGACACTGACTTACCAAACAATTGAGCAAATTACATCGCAAGCATTTAAAAAAATCATGTGTTAATAGAGTTTATTCACCAGGGGGCACTGTAGTGCCATAGTTATACATGTGCTAGCATTCAAAAAACAACAACAGAACACCACATTTAACTTGAATGAATTTAACAGAAATATTGCACAGAGGTATTCATTAGAGGGACTGGAGCCTAAAACCATATGAAGAAAAGATTGTTTTGCAGGTATGTCAGATTTTTAAAGTGCTTAATTAGTGGGACTTGCTAACATAGAAGTAGTTAGCAAACAAGTCAAGACACTCAGTTGTATTGCACTTACTCTTTGCTGCTTATAAAGGTATACGTTGATGTTTTTTTAACCTAACTTTTCTTTCACAATTACTAGACTAGTGTTTTTCAACCTTTTATTTGTCTTATGTATCCCAACAAATTAATAAGGCTCAAGTACACCTTCATAAACACCAAACATTCAGCTTAGCTCATATATACTTATAAAGTCAGCCATTATTCATGTTTTTTTAAAAAAAAAAAGAAATAATAATAAAAAAATAATACTGTGATTGTAAAACATACTGATTTCCTTAAAAGTAAATTGTAAAAATATCATAAAATTATTCTCAATTAGTTTAATCTATTCTTTCTTTCACTCTCAAAATTAAAATCTTTTCACAGTACCACTGCTTGGGAATCACTCTTCAGGCCCTTAAATTCTACAAAATTGTAATAAATATTTTTGTCTAAATGAAACATCTCTACTAAAATCAAGCATTTTATTACATATTTTTTATATTAGTTTATCATCATTATTGTTGTTATTTTTATGTTAACAACACCAGAATACATCTAAGTTGATTTTGATATACCAGACTATTATTGAAACAATGTCTAATCTTAAAGTAGATTGTACATTTTTTTTCTCATATCACATTTACAATACTGCAAAAATCTCCAGAGCAACTTTTTAAATCTTTAAAATTCAATAAAAAAAAAAATCTTCTATTGTTATTTTACATTCTTCAGTAAAAAGCAACATTCAACATTATTTCAAAACAGAGACCACTTTGTTAGATCAACAGGCTTGTGTGTGCTAATGAGTTCATGTCCAGGTCCAGATTTTTTGGGCCCTCCTCTTCGTGTAGGAACCCGACTCTGTGATTCTACTTTTCTTCATTTGTTTTATTCCTCATATAAAAAGCAAGCTGGCTTGTCAATTTAAGTACTGACGAAGGGCATTAAATAATCTGCAGTACAGTTTGATCTTTTATTTTTTTTAATGTGTATTTTTATAAGAATGAAGGATGATAGTTAAATGTTAGTACTGGGCGGAGAAATAGATATAGAAAGTTTTCATTATTGAGTTTGCTAGAGTTTCTCTGCAGAATTGCATGCATACAATTCACCCCAAGCAGGCAAGATGCTCTCCACACCTACACTATTTCCACCACGCCAGTCGATTCTAAACAGCCAGCTAAACTGTGAATGAGATGTCCATGTTTCATGTTCACTGACTTTATATGGAGAGGTGGCGCAAGTAGTGTGTCTGTAAGTGCAGTTTGGTATTAAAACTAGTCCATTAAGTCATTCTTGTATGAAGATGATTTCAGGTGTGCATCCTGTTATGTCGATGATGATTCATTAGCTCTCCTGGTTGGCGTACATGCCTGCCTCCCACTGCAGGGCTCGTTGATTTTTATGCCTTGTTACACGGGTGGCCTCTACGACCTGTGGAGAAACCACTGTTACACAACATGATCAAACTGGATTTGTTTCAGAATCCAACAGAGGGCAATAGAAAACCTCATCTCACCTCATTGTTTATGGCATCAACAGGTTGGATCCCAGCGTACTGAGAGACAATGAGGAAAGAAAAATTTATAAAGAGAACTAAAACTATCTACTGTATATAAATATACTATATTATTCAAATGTGTATGCCTTTTTTTATTCCATGGATTTGGGATTTGGAATGACATTAAGGTGATTAAATGAAGACAATTTTAATTTTTGGGTGAACTATCCCTTTAGGCAGGGCTCGACATTAAGCCTGTTCATGTGCTTGTCCTTCGGATAAGTCATTCACTTGTCAGAGTAAAAAATTTGCTTGTCCGGAAAATTTTTTTGTTTGTGTTGTAAATATAATTTATTCTGAAGCAATATTCTCACCAGTGTTCAGTCAGCTTTGACATATTTAAATCTGCATATCTGTGATATTTTTTACCTTTTATGAAGGCCATTTTTTCCCTAATCTTATTAAATATAGGCTATGCTTCAGCTTTCATTTTATATACTTAAATTTGATCAATAAATTAAATTAGAATAAGACACTATTGGGCTGTTACCAATCAAATTAAATAATTTACACTGAAAAATTACAACTGCATTAAATAATGTTATGAGATTGTTTTAAATATTTTTTGAATGTACAAATAAGAAATGTTGGAAAGAATGTTCAAACATGAAACTAACCTGCCAGTAGGTGGCGGCAGGTGACCGTCTTAATGAGTGAGTCATTGAGTCGATTCGTTGAAACGGCTGATTCATTCAAGAATGAGGCAGTCATTTACGAATAGGTCATTAAATCTTTGATTCAACCGATTCATTCAAAACGCTGAATCATTCAGTAACACACTGTTGTTGTGAGATACGTTATGGTTCTGCTGTGATCTTAGTTTGGAACTATATTTTCGCTGCTGAAATAGAACAAAAACAGTCAATATTGCATCTAAAATGTAAGAGACTTAATGTTAATTAATTGTTTATGAAACTGTCATATGAAATCAGTGTCACATTTTCAATCGTGATGGTATTCAGCACTCTTGGTCGTGTGATGTTGCTTAACTGTATCATATGTTATAAATATAAAAACTCCACATTTCAACTGAGTTTCTCTGTGTGAACGGCACTTATTTGTTTCGATTTCTCCTCGAGAGGCTGCGCGAGCTTCAACAGCGCAACCTTGTTACCGTCAGTTCATTATGCATTATATATTATTATCTACTATCGATCACCACTTAAACTAAATGAATGCAGAATCATTCTTGCATTTTGGTGATTCCCTAGTTATTTTTTTGTTATTGACGTTTTAACCAGGCTACTTGTCCGGTTGGGCAACTAAAATTCTCTTTCACTTGCCCCTTCAAAAAATCCACTTGTCCCAGACAAGCGGACAAGCGTTAATGTCGAGCCCTGCTTTAGGGGCTATTTACTTAGGAGCTTTGTGAAAACAAAATGTTTCCTGAAAGAAATATGTTAAATGTGAAATTCAGAAGACTGAGTTCACTCACTGCACTTTCTTCCAGCTTCAGTTTGACACGTCTATCCTCAAAGTCCTTTAGCAGTGTCTCAGTCAGACCTTTCTGGGACAGAGGTGATGGCGCATCGGCAAGTGTGCTCAAGGGCTTGATGGGGGTTACCCGGGAAACAGTTGGGGACATGGGTTTTGGGCTTCCCCATGGCTGGGGTGTCATAATTGACATAGAGGGCAGCCTGGAACTGGGTCGTGGTGTGGACAACTGTAGACTTTTATCTGGAGAGATAAAGAAAAACAAGAGATTATGATTATGATTCGTTCACCTACTTAAACGAGTCATTCGTTTCTCCATTCATTTTCTCTGGATTACTGTTAAAATGTTAGAATACTGTTTCATGTTTTATACTGAGCATTTTTGAAACAAATACATCTGAACATACTATATATCTGTTGATGTAATTTCATTATGGATACAGATTCTGTACTGATAAGTGTACCGTAACCTCGGCCTGAGATGAATCCTTGGTTTATATGTAGAGGGCCAAGCACCAGCACAAATTATATTGGAAAACAAGACATAGCATGTATGCATTTGATTGTGTGCAAAACAGTCTTTAACTTGAAATGTGCAGTTGCATCCATAAAGTAAATGATTAATCATTCTTCAGTGAAGCAGAATGCCATGTTATGTCCAAAGTTCAGAAACTAAGTTGGCAATTCTTTCTCATTCCTTGGTGCTGCTTACATCCATAAACATTTAACACTTTAGTTAATCAGTTAGCTACAAACAAGAAAGTTATGAAATGCATTTGCCCCAAACATTGTACAGAATAATAAGACAACAGACAAATAGTGCCTATATGCAGCCCCCCTTTGCCCATTTGGTATGTTTATGTTTGCCATGTATTGAGTGCAGTGAGACTGAACAGTTTTACCTGCCATGGATAATCGAGAGACAGAGGAAGTGTCCAGACTCCAGGAATCAGGGTAACTATAATCAATCTTCTTTTCTGGAAGTACAGAATCCACTTCTGCCATGTCCCCATGTGGAGTTTGTGGTGAGAATACGCTTTCCTCACTATCATTTAATGGAGACCTGGGTTCAGAGGAAGTAGGCACTGGAGTCATGGGCGCTGAGGTGGGTACTGAGAAAGACTCTCTCAGCTCTTGGAGCTCTTGTTCTCGCCTGAGGTCCTTTTCAATTTCCTGGCGGATGCTGTCTGGGGCATTCTGCATTTTGGGGCTCCAGTTGGTGTGCTCAAGGTGAGATCTCCTGGTAGGAGTGTACCAACTATGTTTTGCAGGATCCAGTGGGGACGGAATATTTGGAGAGTATAATCTGTTCTTTCCTAACATGCTGTTGTCATTTTCTGCAATACAGGATGGCTCTTCTTTTGTTCTGAGGTTATTGGTTTGGCTGTCAACACCATTTTCTTTATAAACTCTTACTTTAGAATGGTTGTTTTCCTCAGAATATGCACTCATTTGGGCCTGGTTTCCAAAAGTGCTGCTGTCAGTGTTTCTCTGAAGCATAGATTCATCAGGATGTCGATGAGGACAGCATGGTGAAAGAACCTCCTTTGAGTCTGAGATGTCACCTTCATCTACTAGTACAGGTTGCTCTGTAATCCACATGTCATTTGCAGAGACTGCTCTTTGCTCTAAATCATTTGAGGGGCTTTCTCTTAAACTTGTCCTCAAAGATGTGATTAGAATTTCATTGGCTTGTGACTCAAATGACTTCTTGTCCTGTACTTGGTTCTCTTGAATATGGTGGCTTGAAACACTTTGTGGGTTCTGTCGCTGTTTCTCATGTTCAAGCTCTCTCTGAATAAGGAAACTTACTCTGTTTGTTTCTTTGGCTTTTGCAGCTTTTACCTGTGGAGACAACAGGGTCAGAATTGGCTTTGTCCTAATCTCCACCATCTCCGAATTGTCTGTGCGCAAGATACCCCTTGATCGCCGTAGACTCTCTTCACGTTGTTGGGAAATTCTGATTTCCCTTTGAATGGGAGTCTCCTCTGCATTAAGCAATGTCAAGCTATTTCCCATCTCTGAAATGGAAGGTTCATTCGAAATACTCCCATTACTGGTGTAGCCTCCACTTCGGTCACCAAGACCAGAGTCAACATCACTTATGGCTCCACTCGGAACTCCATCTTCTGGATCCTCAGTTACAGTTACATTCTTTACCTCTGCCTCTTGTTGTGTTGCTAGTGGGATCTGATCCTCCTCTACGCTGTTCTCTTTGCTTACTTGTTTTGAAGTGAAGATGTTGGCTGTTGAGGATAGAGATTGTCCTCGCAATTTGGGGGAGTAAGGGAGCTGCTGAAGACTCTGTAGGAAGGGGTTCTGTTTTGATTGTTCCATCATTAGAAACTGCTTTCGCGCGGCATTGAAGTCAATTTGCTCATTGTCTATCGTGCCAGGCTCAACCCTGGCCTGTTCAGTCTTTGCACTTGCTGGTTTGTAGCGTAGACTAAACCCATCCAGGAGCCTTTGTGGCGTGTTACTGAGGTTCAGATTTTCTAAGGCACTCCACTGCTCTTTAAGAGCAGGGCTTTTCTTGGGTGCCTGATTCCGGATTAGCTCAATTCGGTCCGGATTTTCCTCCTCTTCATTCACTGTGGAGGCATCCTTGACACTGTAAAGGTCATCTCCGTTAGTTTCTTCGAATAGCCTTCCAGGTCTCTTTTCCTCTGTGTATGTCTGCAACTTAAAGGTGCTCTTCTCCTTCAAGGTATTCAGTTTGGCCTGTCTTTTTGGAGAAATCATGTAGACTTCATTCATCTCTGCTTCTGGGCTTGCTGGGTCATCTACGAAGGAATAGAACCCAACATGTGAGCCTGTGCTGCTGGCGGTTTCAGGGCTGCTGGGGTTGCTTGGGGTACTGGGCCTCCAGTCCTCAGTGTCACTTCCATCCTCAGACACAGACACTTGTTGAGCCTGGACCACCATGTCTGGGGTGCTTTTACCACTCCCAGATGACCCCATCACAGTGGGCTGCATGCCTGTCACTGTTATGCTTTCCAAACTGAACCTGAAAGAGTTGCCTTCCTGATTGCTACTCCATGTGTTCTCTAGCGACTGTGGTTGACCAGTAGGGCTCAATATGGAGCGCAAATCCGACTGCTCTAGCTTAGGGGTGAAGGGCTTTATTACCCAACGCTTTGGGTTGCTGGTCATGGGGACTGGTGGATGGTCTTGGGCAGGCCTGGGAAGTAGAGGTCTCAGAGAAGGATGGGAATGTAACACAGCCTGCTCCTCTACTGAGGAGCATGAATCATATGGGTTGACTGTCACAGTTGATGCCTGTCTCTGGGTAACAACAACAAAAACAAAAGAAAACAGATTTACTACTGGAGCATATGGAGAGTATCAGATGTTTGACACATATTATGTGTAGTGTGTAAGTAAAAGTGACTAAGTATCTCCAGATATGTAACATACAAGGTTTAAGATGTCTGAGCTTAAAAAGGTTTAACAAGTTGTGTATAATGAGTGAAAAACATTTACAATGTACATTTAGAAGTTTTATCAAACATTTTACATTCATAACATTAAACATTCATTATAATTTAAAAAGTTAAAACTGTTAAAACATTTAATACGTAGAGGGAAACAATACACTTTCATTCCTGACTTATAAACCTGTCCCTTGTGAAGATGTACCATGGTTCTTGCAGAGTAACCATGTTTTAACTGTGGTATTTTGTTCAATTTAATTATAATTTCTTTATGTTGATGGCTAACTCCAAGCTACCAGTTTTAGTTTAAACTATGGTAACTATGGTAAACTTTAATAATTTTAGAAACTATAACTACAGCTGACATAATTGTAATACAATGCATTTCCATGATTGTTTAGAATGAACATTTCCTCCATTTACAACAAAGTATTTCCTTAATATAGTAAAATCATGGTAAATTGATATAATTTAATCAACTTAGCCTACTATTCAGCTGAAAAACAGTGTTTCTGTTTGACTTTTTAACAGTGTACATGAACCCATCTTCTGCTTTGTATTAAGACATCTGTCTGTATCGCTGTAGTAAGAATTTACATATTACATTGTAAAAATGCAGTCAGTGGTTTATTTAAAAGCTATTTGTTTCTAAATATTTTATGATTTTTATCATTTATTTAAATTTTTAATAAACAAAGAAGAGAGAGAGAAAACAACTACATTTTATAATAATTTCTGATGATTTAGTCTAATTTAGGTTTAATAACTTTTCAGATGACAAAAGTATTTGAAAATGTAGATGGTGATACAGGTTTAAAAAGCTGTCACTCACCTCATGTTATTGAAGATTGTAATACTCTGTTTTTTAAAAATAATTTATCATTTTGGGAAAAACATGCTCTGGTCTGAGTACTGCATCAAAACAATAGATAAGACTGTCTACTCCTTTGAACAAGCTTACAATGTAGTTGTAAGGGAGTTTTGCTTACTGCCAGTGGGTGCCCATGTGTGACATCGTGAACTGTGAACCGCTGATAAACTGATTTCTTGGAAACCGCTGCTCTGCTTATGCTGATTGGCTCAGACTGTTTGAGAGGTGTCCCAAAATGTGCAGAAAATGTACTGTAGCTTTACAGAAGTGTGTTGACCAAAACAAAGATCATGGAAGTCATGGGAGTCTTTACCTAATTAAACCTTTTTTTTTTTTAAATATATACCAGATCCAAATGCAATTTCATGATAATGACAAATATTGGAACAACCACTGATAACAGAACAGCCATGCTTTAATAGATGCTCAGTGGAATGTGGAATGGACTCAAAATAAAAAGCACAAGTAGGTGCAAAAGCTGCTCTTTTACTTTCTTTCAGACAGACGCGGTCAAAGTTCTCTATAAAAAAAAATTGATACATAACCATATTCAACCTGATCAACCTTTAGCATACACTGACAGTAAAATGGCTGAAAGTGAAAACATTCCTGCTATAAAATGCATTTAAGATTTGTATTATTATGTAATATTGAGATAAATATTTTTGTCTTTCAGAAAAACTGAATATTCAGCTACAAAGTTCTACTGTTTTAATTTACTGTTTACATTATATGCCGCTCTATTCTCCTCTGATTTGGCATTTTATATATCCTGTCTCTCTTATAAATGATTGCACACCTTTCAAATGTATAAAAAATATTAGCTATTAATTCCAACGTAACGAGATTTTCACAAAACGTTTTAGCCAAAGAATGACTAACACTCACCCTCCGACATCAGAAGTGGAGCCGGAGCCTGTAGTGTCACATGAAGAAGGCACTTCTGTCTTTACTGCACTGACTTGACAAAGTTCAGCTAATATCATATATGCATGCATAGACACACCCCACACCCAGACTGAAGGAGTGCAACAGACTGATAGATTGTGGAAGGGGTTTTGAGGAAGAATGGGAACCTGGCAGATTAATATAAAAGCTTATTACTGATACATCTGTACACAACCATCTGATGGTTAAAATTAGAGATGTTTAATGGGCCTGAATAAATTCATAAACATTCTTGTTAACTACGATTACATGTATCCATATGGACTGTAGTAAGGATAACAACAACAGTGCAATTAAAATTAAAGCTTAAGCTGTCATTTGAGCTGTGCAGTGAGCTGAGGAAAACTCCCTCGTGTCAGAGCAGATGGATGAGTGAAAAGTAAAGAGCATGACAGTCATATATTACATTCCAGAGTTTATGGCCAAGTAAAAGTCTTTTTCTCATCCCCAGTCATCCCCAGTAACTTTTTAACTGATCATGTAAAAAAAGTGTCTATGATAGAGTCCTTTCACCTTTGTGTACAAAAGTTTCTGGGGATTGAAATATACAAATCCTGACATCTAGTGGATAAGTGGATTTTAACTGCAGCAGTATGGCAGGGGTTGGCCAATTATCATTTGATCTCAGGGACCATTTACACGACACCATTTTTAACAAAAAACTTTTTTATGCGTTTTGTGGGGCTGAAAATGCAAACTTTTGAAAACTGGTGATGCCATGCGCATACGTGTTACATGTTCAGTCTATAGAGGGTATGCACGTGACGTCACCGTCGGCTGAGTGACTGTGGTTACGCCCACTGAGTGGCAAAAAGACAGCGGCAGAGGCAGCATTGGTTTTCAGCGTGAATGTCGCGAAAAACACACAAAAACAGGCCTGGCGTCGGCCATGGACATCCCTGTGCCCTCCTCCGGACCGAGGGAGACGGACTTGATAATAACATGTAATTTTCTCACTCAAACCACTGCCGCCTGCTGCTTCTGCTACTGATTGCTTTTAGAGGGAAATGCTGCCCATAACTGCTGGTCTGGAATCTGTTTTCTTCGTAATAATAGCATATTATTAGCGAAAAAGAGTAGGCAAAAGATCCAGTGTGTATCTGTATTTGCGCTCGTCAAATGATTCAATTTCCAACGTGTTTTCGCTTCGGTCAGTGATGTAGCCAATCACAGACATGTTTGTTGATTTCTTGAACGCAATGGCCAGTCACAGGCGTTGAAGTTAGAATCCACTCACCGCTCGAGTTTTTGTCCAGTGCTGAGGTCTGCACGCGCAAATCCTCTCTAACAAAGTGTAGACATTATGTAAATAAGACATTCATTGTGTAGTCAGCTTCACTGATTAATATAATGGAACTTTGTGAGATCGCGTTCATTGAATGAGTGACAGCTTTTAGTGATTATAAAGGGAGAGCTCTTTGTGCGTTGTCTAGACGATATAAAAAAATAATTAATAGGCCTATAATATATTCAGAATTTGAATAAAACTTTTGTTTTCCATTCTTGACAAGCGGCCACATGCACGCTTCAATGCATAGGCCCATCCGCATAGAAATGCGGAATTCACTCTCGAAATTGTGATGACTGACAGTGATAAATATTTATGTATCGAAATCAGGCTCCTATAAATGTCAGGAAAACCTGATTCCTGGCTGCATGTCAATATCCATGGATCACTGGATCTTTGGTAAGTTGTAAAGAACACTATATCGAGTCCAACCTTTAGTTTAAACTGATAATCGTTTGTTTTACTCGCATTCCCCCCATTAACTCCAGTCATGCAGCAGCTCTTCTGCCACACAGTCCCGGCTGAGGGGGCGTGTTCTGGCGGTAGAGTGACGTCGATGCATACCATCTATAGGCACATAGTGTTTCTTTACAAAGTAACATCGCCAACTACTGGACTGGCATGCATAATACAGCGTTTTTAATCGTTATCACTCATACATGTAAAAAGGATAGTTTTGAGAACGTTGTCACCTGTACGCAACAAAAAACGCCATCATTGTTATGTAAATGTCCCCTTAAAGTCTCTCATGAAATCAAAATTGACCCTATTTACTTTGTTAGTGCACATTACTAGTCTTGTAATGAACAATTAATCCGTGCAAGTTAATACACAGAAAAAAATTGGTTTGTCGTGGTAATCTTTAATCAAAATCTGAAAATGTACTTTAGCTCTGGAATGGCCACTCCCCTCCAACCGTCAGTCTGCTATGAGCGAGGGATGGAGAGGAGGTGCGCTAAAGTAAAATCCCGCCCTCTATTCAATATTCCGTTTCAGTTGGAAATACGTCACAACACTCAACACTAAAGTCAGTGCTTATTTATATGCGTTTAAAAATTACAATATTTACTTTTTTGCACATCTAAAGAAAAAGAATAAGGCAAAGTTTAGGTAACTGCTTCTTTGCCTAACCACTTTAAAATGTATTCGATAAAATCAAAGTATAATGCACAAGTATTTGTCTTGACTTGTACATCAACAATGACCATTTTATTAACTATTTAATAAAAGCATGTAAATACACTAGTATTGTACCACATTTATTTTATTTTATTTACAGATGACTGAAATTCCATATATGTATAAAACTTTATATATTTTGTAAAGCTGGTTAAGTGAGGCTCAATTTATTGTTGTAGAATAAAATATTTTTAAAAACCTTCTTGAAACATATGTATTTGTACAACCTTACCTTAAAATCATGATCCAGGCTGTTACACAGCACCTGCCAGGGAGGCGTGTACCTGAACATGCTGCTCTGTGTGCGTCTGAGCTGGTGTTTGCTGCAGTGCTACTTGCTTATTAGAGTTTCTCAGGAAAACCCTAGCATGCAGTTATCTCAACTCAGCCCTAATGAATCCAGTCTGTGGAAGTTGGGTTAATGAGAGAGGGGAAAGTGAAAGGAAGAGGAAAATAATTTTCATATACCATAAAATACCAACAGTCACTATATCAAATGTGCAAATACTTTACAAAATATTGTATGATACAATATTTTTTGCAAAATGTGATAAAATTATTTTGCTTATACTCTCAAAATAAGATATTCTTCCTCACGCTGGATGACTCACCTCATCTTTTGCAGGCCCATGGATACAACAAGACCACTGTGTTTAATACCACTGAAAGATACAGTCAAAGCAAGGCCTGGGCTACCCCACCAATACTTCTGCAGGTTTCAGTCTGGTTTAGACCGCATCAGCCACACTTGACACTGTCTCACACACTACCCATAAAACTTGTGTTTTGGCTCAATTGCTCTGGTAAAGTCCCTCCTCCAATATGGCTGTATGTGTTGTTTACCGTTCTCAGCCAAAACGAGAGGTATCATCTTAAGCGAAAATGCCCAAAATGTATGTGGGGTGACCTGGCCCATGGTCAAAGATTCAGTGCATGCATGCGTGCGTGTTTGTGTGTGTCTGTGAGTGTGCTGAGGGCAGGGATACCAGTCTGGAATGCTGCTATAATCAGCAACCTTAGAACAAAAGCTGAGAATACCCCTCTACTATCCAATAATGCACCTCATAGTTGCTCTCTAGCCTGGTCATTTAGTCATTGACAAAGGCAGTGACAATGCCACAGTGGCTCTCAGATTAGTTCTGAAAGGCAGCAGTGGCGTTCCTCAGGTGTCACTACTAGGCCTGCAAACGAGTTTGTATTTAATAAATCAAGAAAATTCTTTCCTTGCTTATTTCCCTTACACCTTTACTTTGTTCTTTAAAAATCTACTTGTTTGTGTCAGATGTTGATTCAGTAACCACTCTGATGATTCGTCAGACTGATTCAAACTGGCAAGAGGCATTCGTTCAGGAGTCAAATTACAAACCCGATTCCAAAATAGTTGGGACACTGTACAAATTGTGAATAAAAAAGAATGCAATAATTTACCAATATCATAAACGTATATTTTATTCACAATAGAATATAGATAACATATCAAATGTTGAAAGTGAGACATTTTGAAATGTCATGCCAAATATTGGCTCATTTTGGATTTCATGAGAGCTACACATTCCAAAAAAGTTGGGACAGGTAGCAATAAGAGGCCGGAAAAGTTAAATGTACATATAAGGAACAGCTGGAGGACCAATTTTGCAACTTATTAGGTCAATTGGCAACATGATTGGGTATAAAAAGAGTCTCTCAGAGTGGCAGTGTCTCTCAGAAGTCAAGATGGGCAGAGGATCACCAATTCCCCCAATGCTGCGGCGAAAAATAGTGGAGCAATATCAGAAAGGAGTTTCTCAGAGAAAAATTGTAAAGAGTTTGAAGTTATCATCATCTACAGTGCATAATATCATCCAAAGATTCAGAGAATCTGGAACAATCTCTGTGCGTAAGGGTCAAGGCCGGAAAACCATACTGGATGCCCGTGATCTTCGGGCCCTTAGACGGCACTGCATCACATACAGGAATGCTACTGTAATGGAAATCACAACATGGGCTCAGGAATACTTCCAGAAAGCATTGTCAGTGAACACAATCCACCGTGCCATTCGCCGTTGCCGGCTAAAACTCTATAGGTTAAAAAAGAAGCCATATCTAAACATGATCCAGAAGCGCAGGCGTTTTCTCTGGGCCAAGGCTCATTTAAAATGGACTGTGGCAAAGTGGAAAACTGTTCTGTGGTCAGACGAATCAAAATTTGAAGTTCTTTTTGGAAAACTGGGACGCCATGTCATCCGGACTAAAGAGGACAAGGACAACCCAAGTTGTTATCAGCGCTCAGTTCTTTTACTGTTATAAAAAGAAGAGGGGATGCCACACAGTGGTAAACATGGCCTTGTCCCAACTTTTTTGAGATGTGTTGATGCCATGAAATTTAAAATCAACTTATTTTTCCCTTAAAATTATACATTTTCTCAGTTTAAACATTTGATATGTCATCTATGTTGTATTCTGAATAAAATATTGAAATTTGAAACTTCCACATCATTGCATTCTGTTTTTGTTCACAATTTGTACAGTGTCCCAACTTTTTTGGAATCGGGTTTGTACACTTGTCATACTGTACGTTTTCAATTCACTAAAAAGAACCGGCTCATAAGAGTCATTTGTTTGTGAATCAGACTACACAGGTCATGCTGTATGTATGTTTTTGAATCACTAAAAAGAATTGGTTCATAAGAGTCATTTGTTTGTAAATCAGACTACACAGGTCATGCTGTATGTTTTTGATTTACTAAAAAGAACCAGTTCATGAGAGTCATTTGTTTGTGAATCAGACTACACTGGGCGTGCTGTATGTTTTTGATTCACTAAAAAGAATTGGTTCATAAGAGTCATTTGTTTGTGACTCAGACTACACAGGTCATGCTGTATGTATGTTTTTGAATCACTAAAAAGAACCGGCTCATAAGAGTCATTTGTTTGTAAATCAGACTACACAGGTCATGCTGTATGTTTTTGATTTACTAAAAAGAACCGGCTCATAAGAGTCATTTGTTTGTGACTCAGACTACACAGGTCATGCTGTATGTATGTTTTTGAATCACTAAAAAGAACCGGCTCATAAGAGTCATTTGTTTGTAAATCAGACTACACAGGTCATGCTGTATGTTTTTGATTTACTAAAAAGAACTGGCTCATAAGAGTCATTTGTTTGTGAATCAGACTACACTGGGTGTGCTGTGTGTTTTTGATTTACTAAAAAGAATCGGTTCATAAGAGTCATTTGTTTGTGAATCAGACTACACAGGTCATGCTGTATGTATGTTTTTGAATCACTAAAAAGAACCGGCTCATAAGAGTCATGTGTTCTTGAATCAGACTACACTGGGCATGCTGTATGTTTTTGATTTACTAAAAAGAACCGGTTCATAAGAGTCATTTGTTTGTGAATCAGACTACACAGGTCATGCTGTATGTATGTTTTTGAATCACTAAAAAGAATTGGTTCATAAGAGTCATTTGTTTGTAAATCAGACTACACAGGTCATGCTGTATGTTTTTGATTTACTAAAAAGAACCGGTTCATAAGAGTCATTTGTTTGTGAATCGACTACACCGGGCATGCTGTATGTTTTTGATTTACTAAAAAGAACCGGTTCATAAGAGTCATTTGTTTGTGAATCAGACTACACAGGTCATGCTGTATGTATGTTTTTGAATCACTAAAAAGAACCGGCTCATAAGAGTCATGTGTTCTTGAATCAGACTACACTGGGCATGCTGTATGTTTTTGATTTACTAAAAAGAACCGGTTCATAAGAGTAATTTGTTTGTGAATCAGACTACACAGGTCATGCTGTATGTATGTTTTTGAATCACTAAAAAGAACCGGTTCATAAGAGTCATTTGTTTGTAAATCAGACTACACAGGTCATGCTGTATGTTTTTGATTTACTAAAAAGAACCGGCTCATAAGAGTAATTTGTTTGTGAATCAGACTACACAGGTCATGCTGTATGTATGTTTTTGAATCACTAAAAAGAACCGGTTCATAAGAGTCATTTGTTTGTAAATCAGACTACACAGGTCATGCAGTATGTTTTTGATTTACTAAAAAGAACCGGTTCATAAGAGTCATTTGTTTGTGAATCAGACTACACTGGGTGTGCTGTATGTTTTTGATTTACTAAAAAGAACCGACTCATGAGAGTAATTTGCTTGTGAATCTAGACTATACAGGTCATGCGGTATGTTAGGGATGTGACGGTGAGGAAATTTTCCCACGGTTAATCGACGTGTGACAACACCGGTAATACCGGTATCACCGACGGGGGCTTTTAAAACGCTAATTTCAAACCGAAAGTAAAATGTGAACGGCCGCACTGGCATTCATAACGGTGCGGAGCAAAGCGAGTGTTTTCAATGAATTTTTTCAATGAATTCAATGAAGCTTACATAGGAACGTGGACACGCACGGTGAATGAATGTTAGTGCGGCCGTGCTCATTTTACTTTTGGTTTGAAATTAGCGCCAATTCGGGGGCGGGTTGCTTGAATGGTGGGTTCATTAGCCTATTATTCTTAATGAAAAACACAACAGAACAGTACAATGATAAACTCCCTTAAATAGGAGCTTTTACATTTCGCTTTGATCATCTTGTCATTCAGCTCACTCTCGTGATGAATGAAATCTGACTCCTGCTGCTGGTCTGTGCTGCGACTCGTTCGGCTCACGCTGCACGTTCAGTTTTTAATTGTAGTGTCTGTTCTCTAACTGAACTAAATTATTTTATTACTATAAAAAAAAATCAAAACGGCGGTGCCGCGGTGGGCAAGTGATGTGACCGGTGTTTCGCCTGGACACCGGTAACACCGACTATCGCAGCAAGCCTACCGTATGTATGTTTTTGAATCACTAAAAAGAACCGACTCATGAGAGTAATTTGTTCATCAATCAGACTACACTGTGCATGCTGTATGTTTTTGATTTACTAAAAAGAACCGACTCATAAGAGTCATTTGTTTGTGAATCAGACTACATTGGTCATGCTGTATGTTTTTGAATCACTAAAAAGAACCAACTCATAAGAGTAATTTGTACATTAATCAGACTAAGCTGGTCGTGCTGATGTTGATTTTACATTTAATGAGCTTCTCCAGCATGACATTTCTTTGCCATTATTTTGCTGTGAACTATATTTGTATTGCATTGTATCCAATACACACTGCAAACTCACATTGACAAAATGATTCTTTTGCTGTGATGTTAAAGATTCACCAAAAAATTTTCATTTCTAGATTTCTAAGAAGCACATTGTACATTTGTTGTTACAAAGAAAACAAGACAGAGGCAGTGATTTCCGTAAAGCACGTCACATTTTAATGTCTCGTTCCAACTCTTTCTACAGTTCTGTCAGGTTGGTTAGAAAGCAGACCTTCACAACACACAGACAACAGTGGCAGTAATAGCACACACACTCATTATCAGGAGAACCAATAAGAGAGGGCTGTTCAGACAGGTAGAGAAATACTCTGTCTGGGCCGCCCATTATCTACTTCAGTACTCATTAGAAACAGGTTATATGTTTCTACATTGTCCTGTGTTCTATCATGCCTTTGAATTCAGCTTGACATCAAGGGTTAGGGGTTCAAGCACAGGGACATTATCTAACGTGGAAATGGATATGCATATGTAGATATGAGTGATTTATGTACCTATAAAAGCATGCAACTATACAAAAGAGATACGCCAGGCCCGTGGCCAGACAACAAGGCATTCAGGGGTGAGGAACACGTCGGAACTGGAATGTTAGTACTGACGGACAGTAAGGTGAGCGGCAAAAGTGTGAGGCAACCGTGAAACTCACAGTGACGCAAAGACTTTAAAGGAGGAGTTCCAGATGAGCATTGGGGGAAGAGCAGACTGGTTCTTGATCAGCTGAACCATGAATTATCAATAGATTCTGCTTTACATCCAAAAACTGTGTGAATGGAGAAGTGAAAATGTGCAAGTATGTAAACATGACGATAGAAGATAAACAGAAAGGGGTTTTTTGCATTCACGCTGACCTCATTTGGCTCCTGGGCTTCTAAACACACACACAATGATTTCCACATAGCTCATCCCAGCGATTCGGGCAGTTAACAGATATTACAACTATGTAATTAAAATGGGAGCTATATGACACATATTAACTGACGTAAGTCATGAATACGACTGCAAAACGCACACACACACTTCATCTAGCACACATCTACCAGCTAGCAGGGCCATGTAATTTAATTCCTTTAAAATTAATTCATAATCAAATTAAATCGACAGATACAAAACAGATTTAAAATTCATGAACAAACCCTCCAATGTAACATAATGTAATGTAATGTAATGTATAATTAAAGGTGCATTTAGTAGTTTGCCGCTAATTTTTAAACATGAAAAAATAAAGAGTCTGAATGGTGTACACTCACATGAGATGAAGACTACTCATAAAAGATGTTTATAAAAAGCATTTAAATTATGTATATACTGTATGCTAGTAGCATAGTGTTGTTTGGTGATTCAGAGAGTGAAAATCTGACAATAAACACTCTTAATTATCGTGCTTTAGTGTTGAGAGAAACGAAATATGGTTCATAGTTCACATATCCCTCTAGCGACAATCCGTCGGAATTCAAAAAAATTCGTAACCTAGGTTTGACTTGTTTGCTGAAATCACATCACAGGCCAGTTTCATACATGCTCCGAAATCACTGATTCGAAACAAAAGATTCGCAAAGGTTTTGAGGCTTCATTAGCAGTGTTTTTAAATCGCCCATCACTACCTACACAGCAGAAGAAGCAGAAAAGGTCTGAAGCCAGAAGACAAGACAAAAAACGCAGCATACACAAGGTCGAAAGTTTTTGGAAAGAGCAGCTATTCAGGAGTTGGTTCTTTTTTTGTTGGGCAGGTAAGGAAATGTATTATTCTGTAGAAGACTGCTCGCTAAAACTCACTAGATTTGTTAAAACTCGAGACGATTGTGCAAGACCATGCCAATAGATAACGCCATTGTGATATCAGACTACTGGATGCACCTTTAATGTTACTAGCATTTTTCTGTTATGGAAAACATGGAAATAAAACCCCCCAAAAAATTTTAATTAGCACCACATTAAACCATAATGCAGTCGATCAGCCATCTCTTCCACAAAAACATAGGCTACTGAAGCATTTGGCATCATAGCTACTTTCAGGGCAATTCCAGCTATTTTTTCCCAACTTTGACCAGAAATGGTACTTTTTTTCTAAAATTATCTAAAAAAAAAAAAAAAAAAAAAAAAGAATAAAAAAAAACTTCAATACTTGGTATGGTAACCTATTAAACTTTTCCTGTCCCCTTGCCACACTTCCCGTCAATTCCTTGGAACAGCTAAGGAAGGGTGGATATTGTCCTTCCTATCTTTCCCTTCTTGAACTGTTGTGATTGTTGTTTGAGTGAGAGAGCTTTGCTTATTCTGACACTAGTTTACACGCATGAGGGCTCTTGCATAGGATTGGCTGCAGCAGTTTGCTGATGTCACTTGTTGGAAATGAGCTGTCAATGACCCTTCCTGAGGGCTAATGGCAGTGCAGACTGAAATACAATCAAAATACCATCCTGGACACAGCCGGCTTGATACTTAAACACCTCTTAATGTCAGAACAAGGGCAGGGCTTTTTGAATACTCAAAATGAATATGAGCGATGCAGGTGAAATGATGAGAATGGAACAAAAGATCCAATGCAAGTTTATATCACGCAGCAGTTTGAAAGTAACCAAGAGAACAACTTACTCCCTACTCTTTATCTCTATTTCCAACAAATAGAGCACTTCAAGTGGGGATAATATAAGACAACAAGTGTTTTAGTTAGAACAAAGGAACAATTAAACATGCGTAAGCTCTTTGCTTGACAAGTCTAACTGAGAACGACCACCGAACAAGCCTTAGAGCAAAACATCAGAGCTTACTGAGATATCCTCAGCTCACCTGTCCTACATTTCAGTATGAAAGAGTGCAATCTACTGGACTCACAGGAGAACAAAGAGACGAAATAACAGATTATCCTTTAAGGAGGGGAAAATGGTGCTGTATTTGTGTCCTTGTGAATGTGTGTGAGGGATAGCAAAGAAAAAAGAACAGGGATGCCCTGATAAAAGAAAACACTTTGAAATATTCTTTCGTTTGAAGCAAATAGTAATTTGTAAAAACGTAGTCTCAGCGCAAAATACAATTACACATGCCTTTACAGGAATGTTGGTTCAGTTGAGGTTAAGCTGTGACATGCTTTCATTTACTACAAAATTGTTATAACTCGTCCCTATGTTTGTAAAAAAAAAAATCATGTTTATTATGCAAGTATAATGGAAGTCTATGGCGAAAGTCTAGCTACAAGACTACACACTACTGTTCAAACGTTTGGGGTCAGTATGTTTTTTTTTTTTCTACATGGATGCATTAAAGGGTTAGTTCACCCAAAAATGAAAATTCTGTCATTAATTACTCACCCTCATGTTGTTCCCAACCCGTAAGACCTTCATTCATCTTCGGAACACAAATGAAGATATTTTTGATGAAATCCGAGAGCTCTCTGACCCCTCCATAGACAGCAATTTAATTAACACTTTCAAGGTCCAGAAAGGTAGTAAAAACATTGTTAAAATCGTCCATGTGACTCCAGTGGTTCAACCTTAATTTAATGAAGTGACGAGAATACTTTTTGTGCGCAAAAACAAACAGAAATAACGACTTTATTCAACAATTTCTTCTCGTCTGTGTCAGTCTCCTATGCAGTTTACGTTGGTCAGCTCCTGCGTCAGCATCTCGCATGCTTTGTGGTGCTCACGTGAACAGCATCGGCCAATGGTAAGCCGGCATTCTGGCGTAGCTCTGATGTAACGCGGAAGCGCTGCACTGTATTTACTACGTTAAAAGCGTAGGAGACGTGAAGAAATTGAAAGCTGTTATTTTTGTTTGTTTTTGCGCACAAAAAGTGCCCTCATCGTGTCATAAAATTAAGGTTGAACCACTGTAGTCACATGGACTATTTTAACGATGTCTTTCCTACCTTTCTGGGCCTTAAAAGTGTTAATTAAATTGCTGTCTATGGAGGGGTCAGAAACCTCTCGGATTTCATCCGTTCCGAAGATGAACAAAGATCTTACGAGTTGGGAACGACATGAGGGTGAGTAATTAATGACAGAATTTTCATTTTTGGGTGAACTAACCCTTTAAGCTTATCAAAAGTGAATTTTTATAATATAAAAAAAAAGAATATTCATCGAAGAATAATGTGAAAAAAAATGTATGGCCATTTTCACAAAAATCTTAAGCAGCTTTACCATCACAGGAATAAATTAAATTTTAAAATACACAACAGTTATTTAAAAATTGTAATATTACTGTTATACAATATCACTGTTTTTACTGTAATTTGGTGAGCATAAGAGACTTAAAAAAAAAATCTTACCGACCCCAAACTTTTGAACGGTAGTGCATGTGCTCCTGTCATGACCATGTAAAGCCAGTAAGGATTTACAGAATGACTTAGACAACAGCTCAAGAAGCACATTTTTGTAGGGAAAATTAATTTTTTTTTTTTTTAATACAAACTTCCCATTTTTGTAACCATGTATATATATTTCTTACTATAAACTGAGGGACGAGTCAAAACTGTTTTCTGTAGTAATCGAGAGCTTAACGTGTAACACATTCCTTTAAAGCTTAAAACTCCTGTATAATGGTCAATCAGTTTGTTTACAACAATCCTGTCATTTCTAAGCGTAATGTGCTCTGTCAATCCCCTGGTTTTATTCCTAGTTCGAGAAAACCAGAACAAAATAATAATAATTGAAATACTTCCTTCTCACAGCTTCATCAGTAATAAATAGAGCACAATGTGCAATGTTGAAATCTTTGTCTTCAATGTTTTCTTTTGACGCGAAAGTGAAAATACTTTGCAGTGCACGCAACATATCATGCTTTGCAAAAAGGGAACTCCAAAATAAATATTTCTTTCAAAAATAAATGATAACTTCATATATATTATGTGAGATATTTCATTCCTTCATATGGAAAGGTAGGACTAAATAGGATTTAAGGGGCTTGTTGGATACTGATCGGTTCAGTTCAGTTAAAGGCTCTTTAATCTTCAGACTTTTCTCATAGGAGCGCATACGACGTGATTCGTTTCAGCCACAATAAAACCAGGAAAAAAAACTATACGCATAAAATTTAAATGAGGTTAGAGAGTATCAAGGGGAAAGGATCAAGCAATATAGAAAATATAAATCAGGTAAAATCAATTAAAGAAACAACGGCTTCTATCAAAAGATAGTGAATGTTTATTCTTTGCCTTGCTATTGTTCTCTCTGTATGTTGTTGCATTTCATCAGTAAAGTCCGCGTTTGGGAGGGTGTGTTTAGGCTCACATGATGGTGCAGCACTTGCAGGGTTGTTTCTCCTTGCTCTTGACCTCAGCAGCGCCCCCTTCTGGCTGTCCCGACTCTCCTGCCGCCTCTTCAGCCTTCGGTGGCTCTGCTGGGCTGCCATTAGAGGGTGCCTGCTCCTGCATGGTGTCACTGGTGGTGGTGGTCTTGGCATCTCCGTCCTCTATGACGACTACCTCAGCCTTCACAGTCGTGCTTTTTTCAAGCCCCAAAACCTTCTTTGTTTCATCCTCGTCCTCCACGCTCTGGTAACCCATGAAAACCATCGTAACTGGGTTCTCCGCACTGGCCCCGCCCACTTCTGTCTGAGGTGCTGTGGGTTTTGGTTCTACACCCGTGATCTCCATTATGGGGGTGGAGCCGGCTTCAGCTGGGACTACGTCTTTCTCAACCATCTCTACTTTCTCTGCCTGCCCTCGCTCCAGTCGCGGTGTAGTCTTGCCGCTCTCACTCATGGTCACCTCATCAGCTTTGTGGAGGAGCTCATCCACCTCTAAAGAGCTGAGCTGGTGAACGCCATTGGTTACTGAGCCGTCCACACTGCGCACTTCATGCACCACTACATAGAGAAAAATAAGACACTTTTCAGTGATACCCTGACTGACTGCCCTTCATCTCAAGATTGACATGACACCCCCTATAGAGCAATATCGACCCGAACGTTTGTGGGTCAACGGCAAATTTAAATGTCCAAGATCAAGAAAAATAAATCCTTTATCTTGTTGGTTTCATATGGTTGCCTAATTTAATTTTAAATTTAGTTTATTTTAATTTCAATGAAAAAATTACATTTGGTGTAAACATCAAGTAAAAAGTACTAACAAATTTTTCTTAGACCTTGAATGTATGTAATTGTATGCAATCCTAATCATTACTTTCCAATATATTTAAATATATTTTTCAAGATTTTTTTCACAAATATAATAAATTCTTCATTCATAATTTATTTAATTTTTTTTATTTTTTATGGGAGTACCATATAATAGTAGAAACAGGAACAAAGCACGCACATCAACGGCAAAAATATGCTCAAGATTGGGTGCTCGACTAAAGAAATAATAAAAAACAGAAAAAAGTCAGCACACCAAAGATCCAAAATATGCCAAAAAATGTAATAGTGGACTCACACACAGTTTAAAAACATGTCAAAATATTATATGTATTATTTTAAATTTATGTTTAAATAAATGAATCAATTCAAACAACAGGGAGTGTCATGTCACTGACCCTTATACCATCTTTCAGATTATAATAAACAGCACTCATGCCTTTCTTGACAATGGCTATATGAAGTTTTATAGCAAACTTATAGCCAACATTGCAGCACATTTGCCACATATTAACTAAGGTTTGCTGAAGTCAAGTTTTTACAAAGGAAGGATTTATAATACTGTGAATTCAATAAAAAAATACTGCTAGAAAACCACTAGTTATTCTACCCATTGACGAACACATGGAAAGCATACTGTGCCCAGTTAGTGACTACTGTTAGCATTGTCTTTAAAGGGATAGTTCACCCAAAAATGAAAATTACCCCATGATTTACTCACCCGCAAGCCATCCTAGGTGTATATGACATTCTTCTTTCAGACGAATACAATCAGAGTTATATTAAAATATGTCCTGGCTCTTCCATGCTTTATAATGGCAGTGAATGGCAGCCCAAAATTTGAAGACCAAAAAAGTGCATCCATCCATTAAAAAAAGTAATCCACACGGCTCCGGGGGGTTAATAAAGGTCTTCTGAAGCAAATCGATGGGATTTTGTAAGACAAATATCCATATTTAACACGTTATAAAGTAAAATATCTAGCTTCCGGCGGACCGGCGTCCGTATTCAACTTACGAAAAAAGCGTAACTGGTGCGATGATGACGTAGGACGTAGCGTAAGCATTTTGAACTGTGAGAGGCGCTACACTTTCTTCGTAAGTTAAATACGGAAGGCGGTCCACCGGAGCTAGATATTTTACTTTATAACATGTTAAATATAGATATTTTTCTTACAAAAACTCATCGATTCGCCTCAGAAGGCCTTTATTAACCCCCCGGAGCCGTGTGAATTACTTTTATAATGTATGGATGCACTTTTTTGGCCTTCAAATTTTGGGCAGCCATTCACTGTCATAATAAAGCTTGGAAGAGCCAGGACATTTTTTAATATAACTCTGATTGTATTTGTCTGAAAGAAGAATGTCATATACACCTAGGATGGCTTGAGGGCGAGTAAATTATGGGATAATTTTCATTTTTGGGTGAACTATCCCTTTAAAGATGGTGTGTCAGGTGCACTTAAATTGATAGAAGTGCTCACTTGACTGAGGGGATCAAACACAGGGAAAGTGTGTCAAGCTGTAAACCGAGCAAGAAGCAAGCAGTGCTACTGGTGTTAGCATTAGCAGCTAGCAGCATACAGTACAAACACATACAGTATCAGAGAATTAAGTATTTTAATAATCCGTAAACCCTTGGAGAATATATTTAATATGTGATTAATTTATAGTTTTATTGTTTAACACCACATTTTAACTGGGAAGCATGTAAAGTCAGGCTGGAGGCTCGTGGCTAAGCTTGGCAGCAACATGCCCAAAACTAGCAGTCAAGTTGCAGGGTGACCAAATTAGAGTTTAATGAATGACATGGTCTCTTGTTCTCTGCCAGGAAATAATGATAAGAGTCAACCAAAATCAGGTGTTTGTGGTAACCCTGCATCTAAAGCCATGCTCAGATTAATGTATTCCTTTACAAGAAGTGACCAGCATTTGATTACAAATTCAGTGTGTTACTTTTAAAACTGAATTCATATGTTGACACTAACTCACCCTCATGTTGTTCCAGACCCATTTGACTCACTTTCTTTGGTGGAACCCAAAAGAGATGTTTGGCAGAATGTCCAAGCTTGTTTCCATACTTGTTTCCATACAATGAACGCATACAGGGGCCATCAAGCTCCAAAAAAATCTTTTAAAACCACATGCTTTGTGTGAGAAGTAGATTTAAATTTACAACCCAGGCTCATTGGAAAAACATGCCTACGTTGGTTGTATTGTGGCATTCGGATTTGAAATGTGCGGTGACTGACTCATTAAAAGGTTAATGCTCTGTTGTGTTTGAAAATAAAACCTACACCTAACCAATAGTCTTAATGAAAGCAAATGTGAGATTAAAATGCATTTGCTGAAGCAACCACACCATTTAACCTTGCTGCTATAAGTCTTTGAGGTCTTTTCTCATGACTCATGTTTCACAGGACTCGTACGCTTTGGATCGCAAGTGCAGTGCTCTACTAGATGATACATCAGAAAATCCATACATAAAAGAGCTGGTTATGTGACGCACACATCAAAATGTATTAGCTTACAGTATGCACTATGGTTAGTGTTTTGATGTCATAACACATTATTGTGCAAGGAACTGTCTTTATTAATTGATAATCTGCCCCTGTAGTCATAAGTCACAAGTCTGTGTTTTACAGCCAATATTGTTCATTTTGTTTCGGAGTGCAAAAATGTAGGTAGAGAAATGTTTTACAATGAGCTTTTGTTGTATATTTTATTCACTGATACTTGTTGCCATCCCAGCTCTTAAATGTCAAACGCCTGTACATAAATTTAAAAATACCACTTGGAGATGCAATCATGCTAAATGGAAATGGTTCTCACGTGTCACATGACCCACAACGACACAGCAATCTAAAATACAATATATTGCCAAAAGTTTTGGGACGCCTGCCTTTACATGTACATGAACTTTAATGACATCCCATTCTTAATCCGTAGGGTTTAATATGGAGTTGGCCCACTCTTTGCAGCTATAAAAGCTTAAACTCTTCTGGGAAGGCTTTCCACAAGGTTTAGAAGTGTGTTTATGGGAATTTTTGACCATTCTTCTAGAAGCGCATTTGTGAGGTCAGGCACTGATGTTGGATGAGAAGGCCTGGCTTGGAGTCTCTGCTCTAATTCATCCCAAAGGTGTTCTATCGGGTTGAGGTCAGGACTCTGTGCAGGCCAGAGTCCTGACCTCAACCCGCTCATCCATGTCTTTGTGGACCTTGCTTTGTGCACTGGTGCGCAGTCATGTTGGAACAGGAAGGTGCCATCCCCAAACTGTTCCCACAAAATTGGGAGCATGAACCAAAATGTCTTGGTATGGTGAAGCATTAAGACTTCCTTTCACTGGAACTAAGGGGCCAAGCCCAACCACTAAAAAACAACCCCACACCATAATCCCCCCTCCACCAACTTTACACTTGTCACAATTCAGTCAGGTAAGTACCGTTCTCCTGGCAACTGCCAAACCCAGACTCGTCCATCGGAGTCCAGTGGCGCCGTGCTTTACACCACTGCATCCGATGCTTTGCATTGCACTTGGTGATGTAAGGCTTGGATGCAGCTGCTCGGCCATGGAAACCTATTCCATGAAGCTCTCTACGCACTGTTCTTGAGCTAATCTGAAGGCAACACGAAGTTTGGAGGTCTGTAGCTATTAACTCTGCAGAAAGTTGCCGACTTCTGCGCACTGTGCGCCTCAGCATGCGCTTACCCCGCTCTGTGATTTTACGTGGCCTACCACTTCGTGGCTGAGTTGCTGTTGTTCCCAATTGCTTCCACTTTGTTATAATACCACTAACAGTTGACCGTGGAATATTTAGTAGTGAGGACATTTCACGAATGGACTTATTGCACAGGTGGCAATCTATCACGGTACCACGCTTGAATTCACTGAGCTCCTGAGAGCGACCCATTCTTTCACAAATGTTTGTAGAAGCAGTCTGCATGCCTAGGTGCTTTTTTTTTTTTTTTTTTACACCTGTGGCCATGGAAGTGATTGGAACACCTGAATTCAATGATTTGGAGGGGTGTCCCAATACTTTTGGCAATATAGTGTATGTGAAAGTGAGAATAAAATATGAGCGCTACAGAAGAAAGAAAGTAATACGGGTTTGGAACAACATAAGGGTGAGTAAATGATGACATTTTTTGTGTTGTGTTTGCGATTAAACGAAAACACCATAAACATCAGGTTTGGTTATATACGATGAAGTACAGCAGATGTTCTAAATATTTTTTCCATAATATGTTTTATGCAAACATGTACACTTCTCGTAAAGTAGGCATATCTAGCAAAGCCACGCACGCCTGCTCTATTGCCAGCCACCTTTCTGTTCATCCTCATAGACCTTGACCCCCTGCTGCGAGAGGTCTTTGGGGAGCAGTGTGTTAGTGGACAGGACTTTGGTCTCGCCAGTCACCAGGTCCTTCTCAACTGTGATCTCTACGGAGTACATCGCTGTAGTGCCAACGAAAGAACACATTACCATCCTGCAATGATGTGCTGTCAAACTCACATGAAGACATTTAACACACACACAGATACGCACACTTGCTTTATTCAAACAACCAGACAAACATGATGACTGTCTGTTGAGAACTATGAAAATGATGACACAGAGTGAGGTGTTGAAAGACAAAATGACTGATAGGCGCTACATGGTGCTGTTTGTGTTCTAATGTAATTTGATAAGTTATCTTAATTAGATTATATATATATATATATATATATATATATAATCAGAACTTAGAAATTCCTTATAACCAATTTTATATATATTTTTAAACAAAATACATAAATTATAAAAAAAATCACAATATTATTGGTGAGTATAGTAGAATTCTTTCAAAAACATTAAAAAAATCTAAAGAAATTATAACCAGTGCTGCTTGAAAGTTTGTGAACCCCTTGCAGAATCTGTGAAAATGTGAATAATTTTAACAAAATAAGTGGAATCATACAAAATGCAAAATGGGTCCTGAATAAGATATTTTACATAAAAGATGTTTACATATAGTCCACAAGACAAAAAAATAGCTGAATTTATTAAAATGACCCATTCAAAAGTTTATGTACCCTTGATTCTTAATACTGTGTCATTACCTGGCTGATCCACGGCTGTTTTTTTGTTTTGTGATGGTTGTTCTCGAGTCCCTTGTTTGTCCTGAGCAGTTAAACTGCCCAATGTTCTTCAGAAAAATCCTCCAGGTCCCGAAAATTCTTCAGTTTTCCAGCATCTTTTGCATATTTGAACCCTCTCCAGCAGTGACTGTATGATTTTTAGATCCATCTTTTCACACTGAGGACGATTGAGGGACTCAAACACAACTATTAAAAAGGTTCAAATTAAGAAGACAAAGAAGACAAATTAAGTACTATTTACCTTGATCTTCAAAATCAATAAGTTTTCACCCCCCGGCTCTTAATGTGTTTCCTTCTGGAGCATCAATGAATGTTTGAACCTTTTTTAATAGTTGTGCTTGAGTCCCTCAATCGTCCTCAGTGTGAAAAGATGGATCTCAAAAGCATACAGTCACTGCTGGAGAGGGTTCAAATATGCAAAAGATGCTGGAAAACTGAAGAATTTTCGGGACCTGGAAGATTTTTCTGAAGAACATTAGGCAGTTTAACTGCTCAGGACAAACAAGGGACTCATGAACAACCATCACAAAACAAAGAAACAGCCGTGGATCAGCCAGGTATCGACAAGAATCAAAGGTACAGAAACTTTTGAACGGGGTCATTTTATAAATTCAGCTATTTTTTTGTCTTGTGGACTATATGTAAACATCTTTTATGTAAAATATCTTATTCAGGACAGCACTAATTAAAATAACACGCATTTTGTATGATCCCTCTTATTTTGTTCAAATTATTCACATTTTCACAGATTCTGCAAGCGGTTCACATACTTTCAAGCTGCACTGTATTAATTATTTAATCATTTGTTGTGTTTTTTATTGTTTGTTTTTGAGGTTAATTCTAAATATCTTAATGATAATTTACAGTTTTTGTACATAATAATCAGAATTTAAAATTATATAATCAGAACTTAGAAATTCTTTATTACCGGTTGTATATTTTTTATACAAAATACATAATATATTAATTATATAAAAAAATGCTTTTAATTTTTTTTTTTTTACAAAATGGTAACCTGTTTTATATATGTAAAAAAATATATATATTTTTAATTATATAAGCATATATTTTTTCCCCAGTATTTTAAATATTAAAAAACAGATACATGTAGTTATTATTATATTATTATATAATTTGTTGTATTTTTTGTTTGTTTTGTTTATTTTTGTAACTCTATCATGCAAAATTATAAAAGCCATGGCAACCTAATCCTTTACTTTTTATTAGATGTTATTCTGCTCACAGACACACACACATGCAAACTCACATCAACTGAGAGAAGAGAATCAGAAGACAAGATTAGATGAAATAGCACAAGATTAGTAAGTTTTTAAACAATGACATAGGACAATATTTGTGAGTTTGAAACCCACAAGAGTTCATTAACTTTCTGTTTTGTGGTCTAGTCATATATTTCAGTCCAAACTGTAAATAAATTCAAAGCAGAATTTAGACCTGAACAAAGCTTTTTCTGGCAGGTCTTTAGATTTTATCAAGAGTTCTATAAAAAAAAAAAAAAAAAAAGCACCTTTCAGCTTTTGGTCTGTATCTGACTCTGAAAAGCTGATTTAGCAAAAATTCTAACTATCTATTGGGGTGTGTATGTGAGTATTTAGGGCTTTTCCACAGTTCAGCAAAGGCACAGTTAAGGGTCTAAAAGCTTTAAGAACCACTGATCTACTGAAATGACATTAAAAGGCTAATAGGTCTAAAAGTGTACTTTATGAGCCCAGAGAGAATCTTAACTCTCATTTTGTGCCTCTTTCTATCAGTATGTGGTATCTCAGAATTAGAGAGGTTAAGAGTAAAAACAGCAGGAAGAGTGTGTGATCTCTGCGTGAGCTATGGTTGGACCAACACTCACCTGCTCTCATCATGTCAGAGACACCTCCGGATTTCTCCAGACGAGGGCTGACGTGAACTTTGACCTCTAATTAGGGTCATGAATGAGGACAGAGAAGGACAGAGAATGATAAAAAGGTATAAGAAGCAAGAGTGTGGAACAGGAGGGAGATGGGAAGGAGTACTAGACACAAGACTGACTGTAATGTCCTTTACCCCAGTGGATACATGACAAGATAACTCCAGAAACTGGTCTTTTGGCTGTGTAACTGATAAATTGCTGTTTTTGAGATTTGTGTGTGTGCAGAAAAAAAGGCTATTATTAGAGGTGTTTCTGGTGTCAGAGATGATGATGTTACCTTTAACAGAGTCTGTCACAACCTGCAAAAAGGAGAGAGAAAGAGAGAAAAAGAGGAGTTTGATATGAAATATCCAAATACAGTCATCAGTCAAATTACTTTGTTATTGTGAAGATAGTCTTTTCTGTTTACTACAAGAGTACTTCATCATATTAGTGTTAAGTAAGTCTAAACCAGAAACATTCAGGTTAGTGTCTGTGCTTGACTCTCCTCTTAAACACAATTTCACATGTTTCATGACTTATGATTTTCTGTCAGATACAGACAATGGACCCTTTTCACAGACAGTGATGGCACGTTTCCACAGTTATATATCAACATCGCAAATCTAGTAAAGTTTTTAATATTTAAATTTTTAAAAAATGTATTACATATTTATAACGCTAAACTTTGTCTTATATTACCTTGGTAGTAAATTACATCGATTTTTTTTCCGTCTTTTGGAAAGTCAATGAACGCTATCATAGATTTTATCTTTTGATATTGGAGCAAATGGGAATACAAAAATGATATTTGTTGTCGTCTCACGTTCATCACTATGGAACTATGCTGACTTCCGCTTCTGAGAACCCCGGAAATGTGAAAAGGGTCCATTTAGATTCCTAAAGAAGAGAGACCACATCTTTTCTGTGGTTTAATATCTTAAAATATGAATATTTATCATAAAAATATGAATTACTTTGTTTAAAACTAGGGTAATCTAAAAACTGCAAAATAAACATAAATCATTTAAATATTTATTGTGTGAAAATTATTTATATACGTGTGTATATATACGTATATGAATGTCCCATTAAGTTGCGGAGGTGTCATTTCCATCAATTTTTTTTTCTAGTTAGTCTATTTACCAAGGAGACAACAATGTCAATAAAGAGCAAGCTTGCGGTGAAATATGAAATATGTAATGTGTGAAGAAAAAGAAAAATCAAGCTAAATACTGTTTGACTTGTAAGCTGATTATTGTAGGTATTTTCCAATCAAGCTGTAATTTAGTCAAATAATATTTAATTGTGCATACACAATGCTAGCAATCTGGCCCTATCTATCAGGTATAATAAGACAAAAGTATGGAAGCTTGTTTCCGCCACAGAATAAAAAAAAATTTAAAAAGGTAATTGCGACTTTTTATCTCTTAATTCTGACTTTTTTTTCCTCAGAATTGCGAGTTTATATCTAACAATTCTGAGAGAAAAAAAGTCAGAACTGTAAGATTTAAAGTAAGAATTGCAAGTTATAAAGTCAGAATTGCGAGATATAAACTCGCAATTGTCAGAATTGCGAGTTTATATCACACAATTCTGTTTATATCACACAATTCTGACTTTATATCACACAATTCTGACTTTATATCACGCAATTCTGACTTTATATCTCGCAATTCTGACTTTATATCACGCAATTCTGACTTTATATCACGCAATTCTGACTTTATATCTCGCAATTCTGACTTTATAATTCGCAATTCTGACTTTATAACTTGCAATTCTTACTTTATATCACAATTCTGACTTTATAACTCGCAATTCTTACTTTATATCACAATTCTGACTTTATAACTCGCAATTCTAACTATATATCTCGCAATTCTGACTTTATATCTCGCAATTCTGACTTTATATCTCGCAATTCTTACTTTATATCTCGCAATTCTGACTTTATAACTTGCAATTCTGACTTTATAACTCGCAATTCTGACTTTATATCACGCAATTCTGACTTAATAACTCACAATTCTGACTTTATATCTCGCAGTTCTGACTTTATATCTCGTAATTCTGACTTTATATCTCGCAATTCTGACTTTATAACTCGCAATTCTGACTTTATAATTCGCAATTCTGACTTTATAACTCGCAATTCTGACTTTATATCTCGCAATTCTGACTTTATATCACGCAATTCTTACTACAGTGGGGAGAACAAGTATTTGATACACTGCCGATTTTGCAGGTTTGCCCACTTACAAAGCATGTAGAAGTCTGTAATTTTTATCATAGATACACTTCAACTGTGAGAGACGGAATCTAAAACAAAAATCCAGAAAATCACATTGTATGATTTTTAAATAATTAATTTGTATTTTATTGCATGACATAAGTATTTGATACGTCAGAAAAGCAGAACTTAATATTTGGTACAGAAACCTTTGTTTGAAATTACAGAGATCATACGTTTCCTGTAGTTCTTGACCAGGTTTGCACACACTGCAGCAGGGATTTTGGCCCACTCCTCCATACAGACCTTCTGCAGATCCTTCAGGTTTCGGGGCTGTTGCTGGGCAATACGGACTTTCAGCTCCCTCCAAAGATTTTCTATTGGGTTCAGGTCTGGAGACTGGCTAGGCCACTCCAGGACCTTGAGATGCTTCTTACAGAGCCACTCCTTAGTTGCCCTGGCTGTGTGTTTCGGGTCGTTGTCATGCTGGAAGACCCAGCCACGACCCATCTTCAATGCTCTTACTGAGGGAAGGAGGTTGTTGGCCAAGATCTCGCGATACATGGTCCCATCGATCCTCCCCTCAATACGGTGCAGTCGTCCTGTCCCCTTTGCAGAAAAGCATCCCCAAAGAATGATGTTTCCACCTCCATGCTTCACGGTTGGGATGGTGTTCTTGGGGTTGTACTCATCCTTCTTCTTCCTCCAAACACGGCGAGTGGAGTTTAGACCAAAAAGCTCTATTTTTGTCTCATCAGACCACATGACCTTCTCCCATTCCTCCTCTGGATCATCCAGATGGTCACTGGTAAACTTGAGACGGGCCTGGACATGCGCTGGCTTGAGCAGGGGGACCTTGCGTGCGCTGCAGGATTTTAATCCATGATGGCGTAGTGTGTTACTAATGGTTTTCTTTGAGACTGTGGTCCCAGCTCTCTTCAGGTCATTGACTAGGTCCTGCCGTGTAGTTCAGGGCTGATCCCTCACCTTCCTCATGATCATTGATGCCCCACGAGGTGAGATCTTGCATGGTGCCCCAGACCGAGGGAGATTGACCGTCATCTTGAACTTCTTCCATTTTCTAATAATTGCGCCAACAGTTGTTGCCTTCTCACCAAGCTGCTTGCCTATTGTCCTGTAGCCCATCCCAGCCTTGTGCAGGTCTACAATTTTATCCCTGATGTCCTTACACAGCTCTCTGGTCTTGGCCATTGTGGAGAGGTTGGAGTCTGTTTGACTGAGTGTGTGGACAGGTGTCTTTTATACAGGTAATGAGTTCAAACAGGTGCAGTTAATACAGGTGATGAGTGGAGAACAGGAGGGCTTCTTAAAGAAAAACTAACAGGTCTGTGAGAGCCGGAATTCTTACTGGTTGGTAGGTGATCAAATACTTATGTCATGCAATAAAATGCAAATTAATTATTTAAAAATCATACAATGTGATTTTCTGGATTTTTATTTTAGATTCCGTCTCTCACAGTTGAAGTGTACCTATGATAAAAATTACAGACCTCTACATGCTTTGTAAGTAGGAAAACCTGTAAAATCAGCAGTGTATCAAATACTTGTTCTCCCCACTGTATATATCACGCAATTCTGACTTTATATCACGCAGTTTTGACTTTATATCACGCAATTCTGACTTTATATTTTGCGCAATTCTGACTTTATAACTCGCAATTCTGAATTTATAACTCGCAATTCTGACTTTATAACTCGCAATTCTGACTTTATAACTCGCAATTCTGACTTTATCACACTATTCTTACTTTATAACTCACAATTCTGACTTTATAACTGAGAATTGCGAGATAAAAAGTCGCAATTATCTTTTAAAATGTTTTATTTTAAGTTTGTTTTGCAGAAACAAACTTCCATACAAAAGAGTCAATCATGTAATTCAAAAAAATTTTACATTTCCAGCACAGAATGCCATTTAACACAATACATAATTTGAGACGTGTAAGTGATTCAGCAGTGAGAATTATTGGACATTGTTAGGTAAATAAACTAGTCAAAATGTTCTTCCCATAGTTTATTGTATGCTCCAACTAGTAAAAAACATTCAGTTCAGTCAGAATGTTTTGAAAGCTCTGACTTCTCTCATTCTCTGTCATTTATAACAACCAAAATGGCAGCTGCCTCAACAGTTTAAGGGCCAGATTTACTAACAGCTTGCATCAGCGCAAACCATCTATAGGCGTTAAAAAACTACTGTCAGGATTTACTAAAGACAGGATTTACAAAATATAAGGGAGGAGAGTTTTTAAATGAATCACGCAAGGTGATTTTACTAAGGTTTGCACTAGTCAATTTACTGGTATTTGCGGCATTATTAAACGCCCCAAAAAAGCATGTCTTAAACCAGACGCTAATTTGCGCTGCTTTTGGTAGATTGCATTGGTCATTATGGAAATGATCCAGCTGCGTCTGTGTTCTTTAATTTGCGTGTTGTCAGTAGATCATGCACAGAACTTTCCACTCTAATTGGCGCTTTTGTGGAATTGTGCTCTCATGCTAATTTGCCATGTTTAGTACATAATTTGGCCTTGAACAACTCTAAGTTGTCGTTTCTTAATTACAGTAATTCCGGCAAACATGAAGGCAGCCGTGATCTGTTTTATCTGAACACTTCTTTGGAAATGTATTCAAATAAAAATAATTTGAATAACACACCTGATACAACACATAAACTGTAAGCACTAGAGGTCAACATGCACTGGACAGTGACATATGATGTTCTTTAGAGGATATTGACCACTACAGAAAAGTCCAATCAGAGAAAATAATTAGTGTTGTAGCAGCGTTGCTGCTGTTGCTATGGAATTCCCTCTGAATGCAGCAAATTAACATTTCCAGTGAGTGCAAAAGTCAGTCAGTTCTAAATGTTTAGAGAATGCTGCTTGAGTGAGACAGATTATGCACTTTAAGCAGCGATGCCTTTAATCAAGATGGCCTTTGTGTAGCCAGACACGAGATGGTCCCCTATTGTGTGTCATGCACTAAAGGCTTCAATAGAAGCCTTGGTATCCCCTGCTGCCAACCCTGGGGGGAAGTTTATGGGTTAGAAAGAGCTGCTGGTCAGAACTCACCATTTTCTCTACTGTCATGATGTTGACTTCCTGTACTGCGTCTGACAGGTTCTCTTTGGTGGATGTTGCAGACAAACCTGTCTCTAGCTCCTCCAGCTCTCTTTCCAGTCTGTGGTCAATAGAGAGAGAGAGAGAGACAGAGAAAAATAAAATAATATGGTTATTAAGTATATTATTTTTAGATTACACATTCACCTTCATCCTTCCCTCGGGTCATTTTGACCTGAAACTCATTTTTAATTTTTTTTTTTTTTTAAATTGAGTGTTCATTGTTTGAGCACAATGCTAAAAATTAAAAATTAAAATTAAAAATACTACAACTTTACAAAAAAATGATTTTATAATGTCTACATGTGTATCTGAATGCATACTGAAGAGATAAACTCGAGAACTGACTTTAGGACCCAGCAGAAAAGCTAATTTTCTCTATTTAGAGCTATAAGGTCATCTAGTGGCAAGAGTCATGAAATATCATGTTTTATTTATTTTTTTCCACAAGGGGTCGGCAGAGACACCCAAACTGACCGAATGTGAGATACACTATATTCCCAAAAGTATTGGGACACCCCTCCAAATCATTGAATTCAGGTGTTCCAATCACTTCCATGGCCAAAGGTGTATAAAATCAAGCACTTAGGCATGCAGACTGCTTCTACAAACATTTGTGAAAGAAAGGGCTCAGTGATTTCAAGCGTGGTACCGTGATAGGTTGCCAAAAGTATTGGGACACCCCTCCAAATCATTGAATTCAGGTGTTCCAATCACCTCCATGGCCAAAGGTGTATAAAATCAAGCACTTAGGCATGCAGACTGCTTCTACAAACATTTGTGAAAGAATGGGTCGCTCTCAGAAGCTCAGCGAATTCAAGCGCGGTACCGTGATAGGTTGCCACCTGTCCATTCGTGAAATTTCCTCACTACTAAATATTCCACAATCAACTGTTAGTGGTATTATAACAAAGTGGAAGCAATTAGGGACAACAGCAACTTAGTCACGAAGTGGTAGGCCACGTAAAATCACAGAGCGGGTCAGCGCATGCTGAGGCGCACAGTGCACAGAAGTCTAGGGCTGGTCCGAATACCATTTTTTTGAGCTTCGAAGCTTCGGTAGTAATCAATACCGAATATTCGAAGGGAGGGAGGGGGCTGAACATATTCTTCTTTCTAATAAAGGCAGGAATCTCGATATTCTCAGCGGCGCGCCTCACGCGGGCAGGGCTTATATGCTCCGAGAAAGGGCACTGCACTAGTGATGCAAAACACACAGGTCTGTTACGTCCCAGTAACAAGCTCCTATATTTCGCAGTAGATTCATTTACATTGATAATAACGGGTAATAGGCTTGCTGCGATAGTCGGTGTTGCCGGTGTTCAGGCATAACAGATTAACTACAGTTAAAAACTGAATAAGATAAGATAAAATAGATAAAATAAGATAACTGTAAAAAAAACAGAATATTGTATTTCGCCAGATTTTATAGTGTAAACATATGCAAGCGCGAATGAGAACCGTTTTGAGGGGGATGCCAGGTGTGCGCGAAAAAAACAAAACAAAACGAATATTCAAATCCTAAAATTGAAAATCGAATACCAACCCATCGAACGAATATTCGAATATTCTGGTCCAGCCCTACAGAAGTCGCCAACTTTCTGCAGAGTCAAAAGCTAAAGACCTCCAAACTCCGTGTGGCCTTCAGATTAGCTCAAGAACAGTGCATAGAGCACTTCATGGAATGGGTTTCCATGGCTGAGCAGCTGCATCCAAGCCTTACATAACCAAATGCAATGCAAAGCATCGGATGTAGTGGTGTAAAGCACACCGCCACTGGATTCTAGAGCAGTGGAGACGTGTTCTCTGGAGTGACGAATCACGTTTCTCTGTCTGTCAATCTGATGGACGAGTCTGGGTTTGGCGGTTGCCAGGAGAACGGTACTTACCTGACTGCATTGTGCCAAGTGTAAAGTTTGGTGGAGAGGGGATTATGGTGTGGGGTTGTTTTTCAGGGGTTGGGCTTGGCCCCTTAGTTCCAGTGAAAGGAACTCTTAATGCTTCAGCATACCAAGACATTTTGGACAATTTCATGCTCCCAACTTTGTGGGAACAGTTTGGAGATGGCCCCTTCCTGTTCCAACATGACTGCGCACCAGTGCACAAAGCAAGGTCCATAAAGACATGGATGAGCGAGTTTGGTGTGGAGGAACTTGACTGGCCTGCACAGAGTCCTGACCTCAACCCGATAGAACACCTTTGGGATGAATTAGAGCGGAGACTGCAAGCCAGGCCTTCTCGTCCAACATCAGTAGATGAAATCACAAATGCGCTTCTAGAAGACTGGTCAAAAATTCCCATAAACACACTCCTAAACCTTGTGGAAAGCCATCCCAGAAGAGTTGAAGCTGTTATAGCTGCAAAGGGTAGGCCAACTCCATATTAAACCCTACGGATTAAGAATGGGATGTCATTAAAGTTCATGTGCATGTAAAGGCAGGAGTCCCAAAACTTTTGGCAATATAGTGTATTTTGAGCTGATGTGAGCTGGTTATTGCATGTATTGGAGAGTTATTTTGAATTTAAGTTGAAAGAATGTGAAGAATGTGCTTAAATTATATTATTTATTGATCAAATTAATTTAAATGTAAATAAAATAAAAAATAATAAAAACAATCTCCAAAAAATTGCATTAAAAATAGAACAAATATTACAAAAATGAAATTATATGATAATGAGATGATAAGTAAAAAAGTATAATTTTAGGGCTTCGGGTCATTTTGACCCACGAGGGAAGGATTTGTTACAGGATGTGAGGGAGGGATGAAGGTTAACGTAACAGCGGGCATGGGCATTTCTAACTTAACTTAGTGCAAGGCTTCCGGTGTCATGCAATTCCAGTTATTTTATCTGTACAAAAATAGCCTGTTATGCTGCTTGATACTGCAAACTATGCTATTTGTTATCATTTTAATGTATTATCAGAATTATAAACACACTGCTTTGTAATGCAAAATTGTTTTACTGTTTATTGCATCTTTTCTTCTAGTTATTTACTTATAGCAGCTAAAGAATCAAAAGTCATTCAAAGAAAATAGCTTACTTCTGCGTTGCAAAATACGGTTTCGGAATGGGAATGGGTTTATCTTTAGGTGAGGAAAAAACTTAGTTGTTTCTATAATTAATAATATTCATTTTATTATATATCTGCAGGAATTAAAATCTGTTCTCTTCATTATTTACACATTTTTAGGTTACCAGACAAAACACTTTTACAAAGTTAAAGGATTTGTAGCAGTTCAAATCTGTTCTCACATATCTTGATTTTTCATGCAGCACCTTTATGGGAGAGTCTTTCACACCAGGCCTTACTGGCATTGGCTGTTTACTGGCATGATTCACTGGTTGGCATACCAGTTCTGTGCCAGGAGCCCTTGAAGCCAGAGCAGAAATTTAATCAGGGAATGGAGATCCAGACTGACTGCTCTGCCAGCAGAAAGACCCATGCAACTTTTTCACCATTAGGAATAAACTGAGACAAATCAGATGATTTACCTAAGAATGGTGTCCTCAAGACCTCTGGTTTTGGCCTCGTCTTCCCGCAACTGTTTTGTGGTCTCGTCTTCCTCCGGTCCTGCAGAGGGCGCACCGTCCAGCAGCCATCTTTCCCTTAGTGCCTTTGACTACAAGAAAATGCACATTTTCTGTAAGCAAGGAAGACTCAAATGACCTCCTGCATTTGTCAAAATGTGCAATATACTGTACAACAGAATATACTCGGAGGAACACTGTATCCTATCCCATAATGCAATCCTTCAACCTTCTGTGAACCAATGTGACAAATGATATAGAAGCAATCATTGGTATTTTTTTAATTCTTTTTTTTTTTTTTTTTTTCCAATAAATCCAAATGTTTCCACCAAATGTCATTTATACTTACAATTGGGTCAAAAGTGCGAAATTACATTTTTTATGAGCAGTCAGTTATACAATGTTGCTATGGACAATGGCATTTCATTAAAAAAATATCTGAGCACTGATTGCTGTAACTGACCAATCAGAATCAAGTATTTCAAGAGAGCTATGTAATTGCACATTTTATACTGTTTTTCTATTTGTTGTAAATAGTATGCAGTATACAGTATATAAGTAATCAGTGTGCTTGTATTCCATTTTGAACACAGCTAAATACACTACTGGTTATTACAAACATTAATAAAATGTAATGTTATGGAATAAAGTCTCCTATGCTTAACAAGGCAACAATTATTTAATCAAAAATACAGTAAAAACAATAATATTGTGAAATATTACCATTTAAAATAACTTTTTAAAATGTAATTTTTTTCTGCGATTTCAAAGCTGAACATTAATTACTCCATTTATCAGTGTCACATGACCCTTCATTGTAATATTTTGTACTCAATTATTATTGGAGCTCAATTAATAACGATGGTTCTTATTATCAATGTTAAAATATTTTTGCTGCGTAATATTTTTGTGGAAACCATGATACAATTTTTCCATAAAACAGCATTTTTTTTTTTATAGAAATGTTTGGTAACATTATAAATGTCTTTACATGTCTTTACAAAATATTACTTAGCCCAAACCTTTGAGTGTATCACAGTGATGACAAAAATATAAAGCAGCAAAAACTGTTTTCAACATTGATAATAATAAGAAATGGAGTAATGGCTACTGAATGGCAAATAGCTTTGCCATCAGAGGAATAAATTACATTTGAAAATATATTCAAATAGAAAACAGTCTTTTAAATTGTAATAATATTTAACATAATACTGTTGTTTAGCTGTATCTTTGATCAGATTGTTACATAACAATGCAAACATAGATTTAGGGTAAAGATGGTTTTGCTATAATGGAGTTACAATGGTGCTACAATTGTTTCAGCCAACATCCCCCAATACCGCTATTGACTGGTTTAGAGAAGAAATCAAAAACACACTTGGTAAAAATAAAATGCAAGATTTAGTGACAGATTTAGAAAGTGATGAACATTATAGAAAATTCCCATGGCAAAAAAAAAGGAAGAAAATAAAAGAAAAAAAAAATTATACATAGATAAAAGTGATTCATGCATCA